>LZPO01087781.1:0-21496 GCA_001675575.1 Neotoma lepida | reverse complement strand
AAATCCAATTGATGAAAATCTGGATACCATGATATATGAGGCTCCAGGACTCACCAATTTTGCCATATACCTCACTGTGTTAGTGAGAAGTTAAATGGTATAGATCCTGAAGATCTCATCAGAAAGGTTTTTGCCTGCTTTGATGAAGAAGCCACTAGCACCTTCCAGGAAGAATACCTGAGATAGCCCTTGACACAAGTGATTAGTGTATAGATGGGGCTGTTGAGCTGTACAAGAGAAGAAGACCCTGTTGACAAAGAGGGGAAGTCAACTACACTGAGTTCTCAAACATCCTTAAACATGGATCAAGAAGCAAGGATGACTGAACAAAACTTCAAATTGTAGTCAAATGCTCCACTGGGATATTTCTGAAGTGTCTCACTGGAAGCCTGTTACATGCCCTTACCATTACAGCCTTTTGCCTTTCCTGTTTTGTATTTATTCTTAGCCATTTGGGAAAACACATATCTTTATGATCAGATTGAAGCTGGGACATGCTGTCATTTTAGTAAAGGAAAGTAAGGTAATTTAGCTTACAAGCAGCCATGTCCCTCTCAGATAACTGCACTCCACACAGAATTAGTATGTTTTTTCAGAGAAAGTTATTCTTTCTTTTTTTATTCTGAATGATAGTTAACCTCTCTGATAAAAAACAGAAATTAATAAAAATCTATTACCCCAAAGTAGGACTTTTCTCCAATTAAATTAATNATATATCCTCTTCTCCTATTTAAGCTCTGTTTTCTAGTACTTCAGTTATCTTTGTANCATATATTATATTCTAAAATTGGACTTTTGAATATTCATTTCATGCATTTATTTTAAATTACTTCTAATTAACATACACATATGCATTTTTTGTAACAAATTACTACCCTAGTTGCTTTTTGAAGTTTTTTTTTCCATTTAGTTTTCATGTGGACATTACATAATATGAAAATGTAATATTTAGTAACACAATCTTTTTATTATGTGAGAACTAAAGCTGTACATGGTAATTTCTAATAGGAATTTAAGAATTTTTCATGAACAATGATCAAAAGTATAGTCAGAATGGTCTATGAACTTGGTGACTTTTTTGTGGGAAATGAGAAAAAGTCAGGTTTGAACTGTGGAATTTAAACTGGCATGTTGCACCTTGTCCCCTGGGGTGATGCTTCAGTTGTACACTGGCAAAACTCTGTGAGTCACAGTGCTTTCTCTTGGCTCAGAGCTCTTTGGAACCTGTGGGTCTTATTTTACCTCAGGAGCTGCTGGATTTCACACCTCCATCTGTCACCCTTCTAGATCTTTCCTCTTGAGCTTATTAGCACTATCCAGCAGCTATCTTCAAGATACACTTCCAGGAGAAATAAAAGTTCTGTGCAAGGAGCAAAAAGGTTTCTAATTCCCATATGTCAGCACTTCAGGGCAGGCCGGTTGCCAGTGACTAATAGCATTTAAACAATAGTTCATCCAGGTGAGATGATTCACTAGATGTTATTATTCAAAAGTGAGAAGAAAATAGGCTGGTTTTGCATCTCAAAACTACCAAAGCACACGGAAAATGAAGCTAGAGGTCCAGTTCTTCATCCAAGCTTCATAGGTAACTTGTAACTCGACAACGAATTTCTTCATGACCTTTCAACATCTCTGTTTTCTNGTATGTACAATTAAGAAAATATTANCTTTCTTATGTNCTCTTTGTGAAAATANGATCACTCTCCCGTTACAGGGAACTGGGTGTATTCAGTATATGTGTCATCAATATTCTNTTTAGAAGCTTAAAGAAATAAGTGGATAAATTGAGAAAGGCAGCAAAAGGGAGCCAATGTGATTAGTGGTTATTCATTTGATTTCTCATCCTGCACTTGCATTTGGGGGAAAGAAGTCATTTTTTTGTCTATTTGATTGGCTTTCAATTGAAGATGTAAAGTGNAAATTCATTTCACAGCCTCCAGTTTGCTTGATCAATTTTAGCATCATAGAAATTTGCATATCCAAGTTCCAAGGCTAGCATTTGTGTGTATGTGAATAAACTCTGTAGATACTCACTCCTGGCTTCAAATGTAAATCTGTTACATCTAGAAATGAAAATGTATTCTTATTTACAGACCTCAATCACATTTGGATCATAATAAAGAAAAGCAGATTAATTATTATAAAATACTCATATCATAATAAAGAGTGTGGCTCTATGGTTCCTCACTCAGTATCAAGCCATCAGCCAAGATCACCNAAGTTACCTGATTTGACTAAGTTTTGACACTCAGGCATCAATCAAGTACAAGTTTCAGCTCTGTATGGTTAGTGAGAAAGCACATAATTTGTCTTATTATTCTTTTAGCTTCTCCATATTTACATTACTCTACTGAACAGTATTTACCTGTGAAGTCGAGTCATAAGTAATTGCATATTAACAAAAACAAATAAATCACATGTAATCTTTAAAGCCAAGCATTGATATTATCATNCTGTGGAGCCTTTACTAATCTTCTAGTCAATATGAATAGCAACTTCACATAGCTAAGAGCTATGTGATGTTATCTCATCTCTCTAAAAACTCCCAAGACTGATTCCATACATCCATTTAATAAATACCCATGCTCCGTGTTACATTCGTGTTTGTAACAAATAAAAAGGTATTGGAGTTGCAGAATTGGGAAGGTCATAATGAGAAACCATAATAAGTCATTGGCGCTGATTTATATTTATTTATATTAAGTAACTGAGTATTATTTGATTACAGACTGAGAAACAATGTANGAGGCATGAGATTTTTTTTCTTACAGTGTTTGAAAATACACTAGGNAAGAAATATTGAAGTGAGTGAACAATGAGTAGAGTTTTTAAACAGTGATNTTCTCTATGAATGAATTCAGCTTCAGATAAATACACTTAATTATCTGACAGAAAAGGTCACTATGATATAGTAGATCTCAGAGACAATATGGAGAGAAGTTCATGCTATTGAGAAATCAAATTGATAAGGACCCATGCAAAGGTTAAAGCTCTCAAGGAACTATTTGAAATTGTTGTTAGTTGTGGGGAAATTTAATAGTGTCATGTTTTGAGGTGATAAGTTGTCTTATCTGGGGTCTGTGAGAGCATAGGCAAAGTTCATAAGAAAAATACACTCTGACNTATGTCTCTAAATCTTACATTCTTTTCTTTGTCATTTAAATAAATACAAAAATGCATGGCTAAGGACAGAAGGTCTAAGTTATTTACTGATAACCTCGAAGTTTCCTTCATCTGTCTGTGGGAGATAAAGAAGATCATTTCATCACACAGACTGATGCCAAGTGGGGCTTTGCTCTCTGGCATGGGACACAGACAGCAACGTCTCTGACATTCCAAATTGGCACTGGTCAGTAGAAGTTATAAAACATTTTTATAAAACATTTAGGCTGTGTTTAAAATCTCAGCCAGCTTTAGTTTTATGAGTGTGTGATACGCAAAACATGCAATTCCTGTATTCTCCTTCAATAAAATACTAGTCCTAGTGACTGTGCGTGCTACCAGCAAATAGACTTTACCTATTTGCCTCTTCAAAGAGACAAAGGAGTTACCTTAGCTGCAGAGGTGCACCTTTATTAAATTCATACCCTTCAGAGAAGTATCCAGATGAACTGATAAAATGAGACAAGATTATGCAGTGGGGCTATTTGAGCACTATTGAGGAAAACTGTGGTCATCTTTATGGCTCCAGAGCTCCCTGCAGGTTCATGTAAACTTGGTGCTGAGCCTACTTTGCACCCTGGCCTCTCCGCAGACCGACTTCTATTTCTTTGCTTTGCCTTGTACAGACATTGATTCCTTAGTTTAATTACTGCATATTGAACATTATTNTAAGTTAGTTAGCAGGGAGAAACAAATATGGGAAGGGTGGAATTGACTAACTTAAAATATGGCATTTCTTAGCAACATAAGAAAGGAATCATAGGAAGTAATAATCAGGAAATATCAGAAAATTCTAGATATTGTGACTAATTTATAGAGCATTCTCATCAGGATAAATAGACCATGAAAAAAGCTAAAGAAGGTAAACTAACAGAGTATCACAAACTGAGGTGGGAAGGTCAAAGTAACTTTGAAGTTACAACGATGACAACAGACTATAGCCAATCACTTATACTAGGAGAATGTGAGTATGTCACAGAGAACATAAAAGATAGCACAACAATAGCTTTCAGAGAGAACATGNGAACGGTTTTATTAAACTCTGATGGAGCCAGCATGGAAGATGGATTTCAGGAGAAACTGGAAAAGCGAAGGATGACACTTAGTAAGCTGTTATTCCAGTCATGCCATCATGCTATGATGAACGTTTGTGTAAAATCAGGTGTGTGTGCTTGCGTATGTGTGTGTAGTGTGTGTGTGTGTGTGTGTGTGTGTGTGTTCATTCTCACATCCCTCTGACAGAAAGTGAAGTTTGAAAATGTATGAGAACCTGTCCAATGTCACCCAGCCAAAAGCTGTCAAAACTAGAGTTTTAAAACTGGTTTATGTGAATTAATCCAGTTCCCCAAACTGCTACTGCGTAGCTATCATATGAAGAATTGAATTTTAAAAGTTCCATGTTATTAATAAATAGTAAAATGCATTTTTTTCAGTCTCCATCTGTGATTTCTTAGATATCAACATATGTTTAAGCTAAGCTGTCCCTAAGTTGCTATGCCACATGGATACAAAGATCCATGAGGAGTAAGTTATCAAAAATTAAACTTCTAATCAAAATCAGTTACCTTATTTCCTGGTGTCCTAATCTGTGGTTATTTTTTTTTCTCCCTGGGGAGAATGAACAAAAATCTATTCATTCCAGATAGGGCACTGACAACAGACCAAAGAAACAATTCCATCCATCTGGTCCAACTTAGTGACCAGTGTGTCTCTTGGGGGTTACTTACAAGAATTTGAGTAAAGTGTTACTTACAGGAGCATGGGTAAGTTAAAGCAGCTACGTCACTGAAAAGCCCACTTAACATAGCCAAAACTCATAAAAGCTGTATCTTTTGGAGGTCCCAGCATGACCTTCAATCAGGTCAGCTGATTGGCCTCTCCTTCCCAGTGATTGTTACAGCTAATGTAATGCTGGGGAGGGGTCCTTTAAGTGTTAGTGGCTTGCTAAGACTTCTGAGTTTATTTCCAAAGTCATCAAATACTGTTTTCTTCCCAAGTCTTAGGAGTCTCCTTCCAGAAAGGAATGTTTCATTTCAGAGAAAAATAGCTATGCACTGTCCAGTAATACGTATGAGCATCCTTTTGACAGGTACTTTCAGAAGTTTCATCATTTCTGCCTCAAAGGCTGAATTCTTAAAGAGAATCAACTGACATTTCCATGACAAAATTTCTGTGTCATTGAAGAAAATACAGTCTGCTCTCAAAACTGTTTGAATTATTTTCTCTAGTAGTCACTTCTCAATAGAAAAGCAACATTACACAAGAGCAATGGTNCCATTCCTGGAAACAGAAATGACTTCATTCCCTCAGTAGAGCTGGATAAAGACTGCAATAAAGAGGACACATAAAATAATATTCATATATCATCCAGTTCATAGTTATATCTACAAGGAGACACCAAAAATATCTTGAAATATTACTACATTTAGAAGGACAATGGTATTTAGACCATAAAGAAATTTGTTGAATGACAATAAACCTACTTAAAGGTGTTGGCAAGATGCCTCCTTTCAATCCATTCAGATATCTTTTATCTGCCCAGTGAAAAGAAAATATCTATAAAGGGGCCTATTTATACTTTTCTTCAGCTCAAATAATGTTATATTTATATCCCATATATTTCATTGTTAAAGAATTTAGTGCAAAACCAGTAAACTCTACTTTTTAATCTATGAAGTATGCTATTAAAATATGGGAGAGTCCTGTAAGTTCAACATGGGTATCTAGCAGGAAGTTTTATCCCATCCCATGAAAATAAAACTGCCTTGTCAAAAGTAATGTATGTCTTAGCACCCATCCCCTTCATTCTCATGAAACTGAAAAGCTTCTGTTAAGGCAAAGGACACTGTCAATAGGACAAAACAGCAGCTTACAGAATGGGATGATGGAGAATTCCAGGTTAGACTCTCTCTGTGTATAGTATCTGATGTGAGTCTATACATCCTGTCCTTCCTTTTTGCTTCCAGAAGAAGTCTCTCTAAAGACTGCTGGACAAGGGACCAATCTGAGTATAGGGCATATCATTAGGAATCATTTCATTGATTTGTTGTTGTTGCTGCTGCTGTTATTGTTTAGACCAGTTGTGTTTGGTCCTACTTAGGTCTCTGGACTATCCAGTCTCCAGTGCTGGTCATCCAAGGAGTGACAGGTATGGGCCCCCTACTATGTTAATTAGACGGCCAGCCCAATTATTTATATATTTTATCAAGATAGCTTTATTTTAGAAACAACTTACGGAAAAGGGGGGAGAGAGCGAGTACAGGGATGAACAGGAGAGCAACGCGATCCAGAGGAGAAATCTGGCTCGGTCTTCAGTCTGTCTTCCGAGACCGCAGTGATGCNGAAACGGCAGGAGCAGGAGCAGGGCCAGTCACGTAGCATCCTAGATTTTTTAAGGGGCTCCAGTGAACCACGCCTTAAAAAGGAGGTCTTAGCCAGGTGTCATAGCTACCTCGCTAAGGGGGCCGTCTTATAGCTAAAAGCCAAGATAGCTATCCACTACAGCCCCCTGTCATGGAGTGGCCTTAAATCAAATCAGACATTGGTTGGCTACTTTCACAAGTTCTGTGCCACCATTGCCCTAGCATATTTTGCAGACAGATTATAGGTCAAAGGTTTTGTGGCTGGATCGGTGTCTACTTTTCTCTTTCAGTAGCCTGCAGAGTACATCCCTGCAGCAAAGAATACAGGGGAGAAAGCTCAATGTAGGTACCAGCTTGACTTCTTCATGTTCAATGAGTGTATGGGTGTTTTCCTTGGCAATAGGGCCTTGCTCTCAGTTTGTAGAGAGCACCCTAGACCCACCACTGGAAGCCTTGCCTAGCTACAAGACATGACTAGTTGTGACTCTGTATCCCCCATTACTAGGAGTCCTCATTAAAATCACCTTCACAAATTCCAGGGAGTTCTTACTACACTACATTTCTACAGAATCCCCAAATACCCCCCAATTCCAATTGNCTATTCTCGAACTCTCTCCCTCCACACCAACATGATCCCCTGCTCCTGTCCCCACCCNTCCCTCTCTGTCCATAAAACCTATTCTAATTTCCCCCGCTAAGGAGATCTATGGGTCATCATTGCCCACCCCACCCCCCATCCCCAGACACCTTCTCTTTACCTAACATTTCTGGATCTATATATTGTAGCTTGGTTATCATTTACTTAAGGGCTAGTATACACTTAAGAGTGAACACATNCCATATTTATCATTCTGGGTCTGGGTTACCTCAGACAGGATGATTTTTGTTTCTAATTCTATCCATTGCCAGCAAATTTTATGATGTCATTTTTTTTAACAGGTGAACAATACTCTATTGTGTGAATGTACCACATTTTCTATATCCATTTTCCTATTGAAGGTCATCTAGGTTGTTTCTAGTTTCTGGATATTATGAATAAAGCCAAAAAGAACATAATTGAGCTAGTGTCCTTGTGGTAAGATGGAGTGTCCTTTGGGTATATACTTAAGAGTGATATGGCTGGGTCTTGAGGTAGATCAAGTCCCAAGCCTACTTGATCATGGTAGATGATCTTTTTAATGTGTATTTGGACTTGGTGTGAAAGTATTTTATTATTTTTGCATCTATGTTCATAAGGGAAATTGGTTTATAATTCTTTTTGTTGTTGTTGGGTCTTTATTTGATTTGGGTATCAGGGTAACTGTGGCCTCATAAAATGACTTTGGCAATGTTCTTTCTGCTTTCATTTTGTGGAATAATTTGAGGAGTATTCGAGTTATCTCTTCTTTAAAAATCTGATAGAATTTTGAGTTAAAATTGTCTGGCCCTTGGCTATTTTTGGTTGGGAGACTTTAAATAACTGCTTCTATTTCACTCTAGGTTATATTTCAGTTTAAATTGCTCATCTAATCTTGATTTAACTTCAGTAAGTTGTATGTATTGACAAATTATCCATTTCTTTTAGTTTTTCCAATTTGGTGGAGTACAGGTTTTCAAGATAAGTCCTTATGAATCTCTGCTTTTCCTCACTATCTGTTACTATGTCCCACCTTTCTTTTCTGATTTTGTTAATTTGGATCCCCTCTCTCCATCTTTCAGTTAGTTTGAATAAGGGTTTGCCTATCTTGTTGATTTTCTCAAAGAACCAACTCTTTTTTTCATTGATTCTTTGTATTGTTCTCTTTGCTTTACTTTTTTTTTCATTTCACCCCTCAATTTCATTATTTCTTGCCATCCACTCCTCTTGGGTATGCTTATTTCTTTTTGTTCTAGAGTTTTCATGTAGTAAGAGATCTCTCCAAAGTTCTTTTGTAGGCACTTAGTGCTATAAACTTTCCCCTTAGCACCATTTTCACTGTGTCCCCTAAGTTTGAGTATCTCTGTATTCACTGTCATTGAATTCTAGAAAATCTTTCATTTCTTTCTTTTTTCTGTCTTGACCCATTTTTCATTCAGTAGAGAGTTGTTCAGTTTCCATGAGTTTATAAGCTTTCTGTTGCTAGTGATATCCAGCTTCAATCCACAGTGATTGATAGATTGTTGGAAGTTATTTCAAATTTCTTGTAACTGTTGAAACGTTCTTTGTAACTCAGTAAGTGGTAAATTTTGGAGAAAGTTTCATGAGATACTGACAAGAAGGTATATTCTTTTGTGTTTGGGTGAAGTGTTCTGTAGTTATCTTTTAGGTCCTATTTTTCTGTCTAGTTTTTGTCTAGATGGCCTGTCCATGTGTGAGAGTGTGGTACTGAAGTTTCCCACTATCCATGTGTATGGGTTAATATGTGATTTAAGCTGTAGTGGTGCTTCATTTACAAAAGTAGAGATACTCTTGTGTTTGGGGCATATGTGTTAAGAATTGAAATGTCATCTTGGTGGATATTTCCTTTGATGAGTATGCAGTGTCCTTCCTCATCTTTTTTGATTACTTTTGGTTTGAAGTGTATTTTGTTAGACACTAAAATGGCTATTCCAGCTTGCTTCTTGGGTTTATTTGCTTGGAATATCCTTTTCCAACCTTTTACCATGAGGTAATGTCTATCCTTTGTGTTGAAGTGTGTTTCTTGGATGCAGTAGAAGGATGGATTCTGTTTTTGCATAATTCTATTAGTCTGTGTCTTTTCATTGAAGAATTGAGACCACTGATTTTGAGAGATATCAATGATCAATGATTGTTAATTCCACTTATTTTGTTGTTATTGGTGGTGGTGGTGGTGGTGGTGGTGGTGTGTGTGGGTGTGTGTGTGTGTGTGTGTATGTGTGTGTGTGTGTGCGCGCGCACACGTGCTTCCCTTCTTTTGTTTTTTTTAGTGTGAGATAATTTATTTCCTGTTTCCATGGGTGTAGTTAGCTTCCTTGTGTTGGAGTTTTCCTTCTAGCATCTTCTGTAGGACTGGATTTGTAGATAGATAATGTTTAATTTAACTTCATCATGAAATATGTTATTTTCTCCATCTAAAGTGATTGAAAGTTTTGTTGGGTATACTAGTGAGGGCTGGCATATTTGGTCTCTTAGAGTATGCAGCACATCTGTCCAGTCACTTCTGGCTTTCAGAGTCTCAATTGAGAAGTCAGGTATAATTCTAATATGTCAGTATTGATTTGGTACTTGGTCTTTTCCCTTGCAACTTTTAATATTTTTCTTTTGTTTTATATGTTGTATTTGCATTATTATGTGGAGGGGGGACTTTCTTTTCTGGTCCAATCTATTTGGTGTTTTGTATGCTTCTTGTAACTTTATAGGCCTTTCCTTCTTTGATTAGGAAAATTTTCTTCTATGATTTTGTTGAAAATATTTTCTGGGCCTTTGAGCTGGGATTCTTCTCCTTCCTCTATTCCTATTATTCTTAGGTTTGGTTGTTTCACAGTGTCCCAGATTTCCTGGATGTTTTATGTCAGAATTTATTTTTAGATTTAACATTTTCTTTTACTAATGTATATGCTATCTTCAATGTCAACACCTGAGATTCATTCTTCCATCTTTTGTATTCTGTTGGTGAAGCTTGCTTCTGTAGTTCCTGTTCAAATTTCTAATTTTTCCTTTGGACAATTATCGAAGTTTGTGTTTTTAGTTTTGTTTTGTTTTGTTTTGTTTTTTTGGTTCGTTTTTGTTTTGTTTTGTTGTGTTTTATGCTTCTATNTCCATTTCTAGGTCTTGAATAGTTTTATTTGTTTCCTTCAAGTGTTTGTTCTTGTCTTTCTTTAGGGGATTCATTCATTTCCTCCAATTGTTTGTGTTTTCCTGCCTTTCTTTAAGGGATTTATTCATTTTTTTCAATTATTTCTTTGTGATTTCCTAAAGGAATTTATTCATTTCCTCTCTAAGAACCTCTATCATCTTCATATAGTTAGTTTTAAGGTTTTTTCTTGTGCTTTAGCTCTGTTGAAATATTGAGGGCCTGCTGTGATAGGATAGCTGGGCTCTAGTGGAGATATATTATTCTGCCTGTTATTGATTGTGTTCTTATGCTGGTGTCTAGTCATCTCCTTTGGGATGATTATAGGTCTTAGTGTTTGTCTTTGTTGGGTGAGTGTTTTATTCCTTGGTTTTTCTTTCCTCTCGGGATTTTCAGAGAGTATGTGGGTTGTGTGTTGCCTATTTTATTAAGCTGCTTGGCTAGTGTGTCCACAGGGGATGCCTACTGGTGTTGGTGGCTCTGATGTATCAATGAGTGTGGGGAGGTAGGTCAGAATGGGAATCTGTGGAACCCACAGGAGGCCTGGGCAGAGAGGAGGGGAGCTGAAGCTGGTGTTCTGTTGCAGTGCTAGCCTGAGGGACTGGGTCTGGGTGAACAGAGAGCCTCTGTATACTTTCTTACTGGGTTTTAAACATTTGAAAATCATAGGTTTAAACTATTATAAAGACAGATTTATAAAAAGCACAAAGTTTATATGCAGCTTCAAATATTTGCTAGTTTTGTTTTTGCCAACTTGACATAGCTTGTGTCACCTGGGAAAACAGACACCTCCATCACAGCCTATTGATAAGTCTGTGGAAATATTTTCTTGATTACTGATTAATGTAGGTGACCCCAGCCCAATGTATGTGGTGCCAACCCTGGACAACTGTGGTGTATAAGAAAGCGGCCTGAGAAANCCATGAGGACCAAGCCAGTAAGTAGTGCTCCTCCATGGCCACTCTATCAGCTTTGCCTCTGTATTCTTGCTGTGCTTAATTAAGTTCCTGCCTCAGCTTCCCTCTATGATGGACTGTGATCAAGAAATGTAAGCCAAATAAACCCTTTCCTTTCCATGTTGATTTTAGTCATGATGTTTATCATTGCAATAGAAATCAAAATAGAACAAATATCACATAATAATAATAAGCTGTGTTTATCCCAGATGTTTGTTGTACATCTTTAAAGTTTTCTTAAATAAATTTTACAGTCTTATAGAATTTTATATCAGATCTGCTAGTCATTCACACTTATTTGCTTTAGCACTTTGCAATTCTTGTCTATGAAATTTCCTCTTATTAATTAGCTAGTAAAATATAATGAATTAAATATGCAATTGCATGCACTATAGCAATCTTCACCAGTAACCTAATGGAATACAGTTGTTACTTCCAGTTGTGATAGCCTAGCACTGGGGACTTTTTGTTTTGTTTTGTTTTTTGTTTTTGACTTAGAGATCCACCTGCCTCTGCTTCCNGAGTACTGGGATTAAACAGATGCACCACCATCACCTGGCTATCAGGACATTTAAATAATGCTAGAGGTAAATAAAATAAGTGTTATGGTTTGCTTAATGTCATCTTTTAAAAGTCATAAGTAAATAAGCTCATTGTTTTAGGTAATTTTGTTATCTCATAATGACATGGTATATTACACTTACATTATAGTTAATATGAGATGCATAGAAAGTATAGAAAATAGAGTTAATTCTTATAAAGTAGTCATGAATTCAATATAATCAATGAGTTTCCACTGCACTAAGAGTTCCAGGAGACATTTTCTTCTTTATTATTTTCCTAAATCAGAGTACTGGATAGTCAGAGGAAATAGAGTTATTAATTCTCTGGTACAGTCAAGATGTTATAAAGGGACACTGTCTTTTTAAAGAGATAATTTCTCCCTTACACACAATATTCATCCTTGGTGCTTCCACCTGAATTTTTCTTTTTGCTCTTTAACAAAAGAATATTTATCAGTTCCACAGTTGATTATTAAGATAATTCATTGTATTATTTCCAAAGAATTTTGACTGCAGTATGACAAACATGAAAAGATTTTATTCAAAGGAGTAAAATGAATTCTCTTGGCACAAAAACATAGTACTTGTATACAAATTATTCATTTGAATCACAAAACCCATAAATATAGGCTGGGTAACATATTTGCACACCAACCAAAATATAATCTAAAATTATATTATCATACATTAATTGCTTCATTTAGCATTTAATTCTTAATCCTTAATTCATAGTGCTACAGAACACCACATTAAATTTTTTGTATGTAATAAAATATATGCATTTGTAATGTNTAGCTATATTAAATAGATGTCCTACTTGGAAAAGCAAATTAGGCAAAATCCATTATTTATTTTTATACTGAAAGGATGGGGAAGTCTGGCAAGGGAGTAAGCTGTCAAGTATGTAACTCAGGTTAAATTACTGTTGAGGTCCTTTTGTTTACATGACAATGGTACTCCCTCTCTACAATAATACAGAGCAGTTTTTCCATTTTCAGAATTATTATTCAAGACATATACAAGCTCCAAAACTAGTGTGTCCTGTCACTCAACGTATTTTCATCTTTCAGTTTATAAATAGAGAGAGTGAAACGTGAGGCTGAAATCCATACTCTCAGATAGACTGACTCTTTTAGAATAGTTTCTGATGCGTGTCATAAGTGTTCAGTATGTCTTTTATATTTTATGAGTTTATTATCTTATTTATACATTGTACTGGTCAGTTTTATGTCAACTTGACACAAACTAGAGTCATTTGAGAAGAGGGACTTTCAATTGAGAAAATGCCTCAAGAAGATTTGCCTGTAAGCAAATCTGCAGTGAATTTTCTTGATTAATGATTGATGTGGGAGAGCTCAGTTCACTCTGGGCTGTGCCAACCCTGGGCAGGTGGTCCTGGGTGTTATAAGAGAGCAAGTCCAGGACGTCATGAAGAGCAAGCCAGGAAGGTGCACTCTTCCGTGGCCTCTGCACCTGTTCTTACCTTCAGGTTCCCACCCTGACTTCCTTCCATAACAGACCATGTGACCTGGGAGTTGTAAACTGGGATAAACCCTTTCCTCCCCAAGTTACTTTTGGTTATGGTGTTTATCACAGCAAATGGAAGCCTAAGGAAGACTCTTTAAGCACAGCATATTTATTGAGCTAGCAAAACAATGTCTTACATGATTCATGTTTTTTTGTTGTTGTTGTTTGTTTGTTTTATCAGATCAATCACTGAATTTTTATCAGTTTATCCAACATCCAACTAATCTGGGGTTACCAAAGAATTTGATATTAGAAATACATTTTTAGTGTATTTATTTACTGCTCACTCAGCAAATTTTATCATTTGATCTTAAACAGAAGGGGTTTTTGTTTGGGGCAAATACTTCTCTGGCTTAGGCATTATCAGAGTTTTTTACAGTTTAAGCTTAGAAATACATAATTAACAGGCCATGCCAATAATCAGAGAGATGAACTCATCAATCTATTATTTGTAATATGAAATAGATAATGCCAGACTAACGTAGCAGAATCCAATGTTGTCTTAGACAAAAACAATAAAAAATAAACAAACAAAAACCACCATATCTTTTCAGTAACATTGCACTGATTTATATATTTTAACAAGTTTACTTGTGTTGCTTCCTGAAACCTAACACAGGAATTTTTTTTTTCATAGAAAAAAAAATCTACTTCTTTCTCAAGTGTTTAATTCTATGCTCTAAACATGGTTTAGAGTGCTTGATAGTCTCTCTCTCACTCTCTCTCTATATATATTATATATATATTACATACCAAATATTATATATAATTTGATAACTGTTAAAATTTTCTCATTCATCAGAAGTTTGAACATTTTATAAAATATCTTCCCTTCAAAACATTCAGAGTTGAGGTTTTTGTTATTGTGTGTTTGATTGGTTGGTTGATTTAGTTTAATTGGGGCAGGGGTGTGGAGTCTTGCTCTACACTCTAGAATAGCCTAGAATTTGCTACATAACCCTAGTGGTGCTAAACTTCTTGCAATCCTGCCTCTGACTCCAGTACTAAAGGTGTATGCCTTCATGGCTGGCCATTTTATTTGTTGTGAAAACTTGATACTTAAATTATTAGTGATTATGGATATGTGTTTTTGAATCCCACATTCAAGTAGATTTTAAGGAGAAAACACTTCTTTAAAATGGTTTTGGAGAGATGGGTGGTGGTGGCGCACGTCTTTAATCCCAGCATTGGGAGGCAGAGGCAGGAGGATCGCTGTGAGTTCGAGGCCAGCCTGGGCTACCGAGTAAGTTCCAGGAAAGGCGCCAAAGCTACACAGAGAAACCTTGTCTCGGAAAACAAAAAAAAAAAAATGGTTTTGGAGAAAAGTAAGTTGTAATGATGGAATACACCATCTTTACCAAGGACATTGCTGAAGCATGGTGGCAGCATATAGCATAACAGAGAAAGCTGATTTCAAATCGAAGTATTTGAATATAATAAGGCAGAATGTTAGCATTTTTATGGTAATTTGTGACAGCAGAAATATAGGATGGAAGCACTGTATGAGATACAGTGTTATAAAATAACTGTCAACCTCAAGCNTTATCTATCAGTTCCCATCATACGATTGTCAAGAGTGACACTGACTTCAGGAAGATTCAGGTTGTGTGTGCACAGAGATTGACAGGTTCCAACAGTCACCCTATGTTAAAGCTACATAGAAGGCTAAGATAGTATATGAGTGGTAAGGAGCCCAGGCCTAAAGCAAAGTATGGTTCAATTGTCTCACCCAGTAAACCACAGAGCATGTAGGTTGTCATTCTTGCTGAAACATTGGCTCNTTACAAGGTGACATGAGAGAGTACAGNAGTGCTCAGTACCACATGACAAATGCAAAGATCAATAGGCATCAAGATCAAGTTGGCATCACCCCAAAGANGCATGGTTGGTTCAATGTACAGAAATCAATAAATGTTATTTACTATATAAAAATTTAAGGACAGAAATCACATAATAATCTCTAAAGATATGGAAAAGATATTTAATAATGTTAAATAAGCCTTCATGATAAAAATTCTAGAGAAACTAGGAATATATAGAACATACCTTAAAATAATAAAGATTATACATGACAAACCTATAGCTAACACTAAATGGAGAAAAATTGAGAACATTGCCATTAAAATCTGAAATGGAGAAAAGGATGCCCACTATCTCCGTTCTTAGTCAGTATTGTGCTGGAAGTCTTAGCTAGAGAAATAAGACAAGAAAAAGACACGAACAGATAAAAAAATTGGCAAAGAAAGAAGTGAAATTATCTTTATTTTCAGACAACAGGATTCTATACTTAAGAGACTCTAAAATTCTACTAAAAAACTATTACATCTAATAAACTCTTTCAGTAAAGTTGCAGGATACAAAATCAACATACCTAAACCAGTAGCTTTCATGTATGTCCTAATGAATTTGCCAAGAAAGAAATTAGCAAAACTATCTCATTCCCATGCTTCCCTAAAACAATGTATGTAAGAAAAAAACTTATCAAGGATGTGAGATACCTATATGACAACCAATAGAAGAAGGAATAATNAAAATATGACATACATACACAAGGGAATTTTACTGCACTATAGAAAGGAATGAAATAAAATTTTTCAGGAGCTGGAGAGATGGCTTGGTGATTAAGAGCATTGACTGCTCTTCCAGAGGACCCAGGTTCAATTCCCAGCACCCACATGGCAGCTCACAACTGTCTGTAACTCCAGTTCCAGGAGATCTGACACCCTTACACCAATGCACATAAAAAAAGTTAAATAAATTATTAAAAAAATTTCAGGATGATGAATTTATCTGGAAACTAATAAGTAAAGTGACAGTCTCTTATATGAAGATCCTAATTTTAAATGTTTTCATGCATGGAAATAAAGGCCTATGGGAGTGGGTATAGACCATGAAACTAGATAGATGGTTTGTGAAAGTGGAACAAAGGGCGTTGAGAAATTCAATAGGTCACATGTGACAAGAAAGTGCCAAGAAAGCTGCGGGGCTAAGAGCACAAGGAGAGAGGAGATGAGGAGAAGCCAGGACAGAAACAATAAAGACAAATGTTGTTCTGGAAATACCATAATGAAACTTAATTCTTTGAAAAGTAATAAGAGTTAGAAGAGAAAAGAGAAAAAAGAAAGAGAACAAAGCAAAATGCAAGGGAGATGGGGAATAAAGCAAAAGACTCTGAGGCTTTGTGGCTGAGAGCATGTTTGTCTAAGTCCTTTTACCTAAGCTGTCTGGAACAAACTGTAGGTGATGGGAAATGGTGAGATTTGGAAATGTTTTAAGGTAAGGAGTAAAGATNGCCCATCTGACTAAGGTCAGTTCTCTAGTGTATTTATTAACTACAGTTTAGCTGCTTATTAAGCATTAACATCAGCTTACCAAGGAAGACCATTAGCAAGGAAGACCAGGGGAAAGATTGCAATAGGTTCAAGTTTGTAGCCACCACCACTAGAGATGCAATTTGAAGAACATCACGATAATGTCCACATTCAAGAACTTGGAGTCAACATATCATATTCTTCATCCTTAATTCAAAACCTTAGAATTCTTGATTTTATTTTCCACATAGTTAACCCATTCTTTAAAGATCTTTCTAATGTAACAGCCTTTGTAATATGACCATGCTGTTTCTCCTTTTTTTCTTTTTTTTTCAGGAATAGATTGGTCATGAGCTAATTTTAATGTTCATGCCTGGAATTTGATGTGACTAATTTGAAGGTCAGACTTCTTAACTGTTATGAATATTTTCTGTGTATCTTTTGACATTATAAAATGAAACATAATCTTATACCACTGAAATTCCTTTACTCCAGAGATTTTGTTTTATGCCATAAGCAGTGGCATATCTTAAGTATAGAATTTCAAGTCTAATACTTAGAGGCAAATGAGACATATTGTGAAATTGATTATATAGTGTTACCCAACTTGAATAGCGTGTAAACTCTCTATAAAGATTCTCACAAAGCACACTATTAATACTGAATAATTATACAAAAGCCAAAATTCAATCATCTCGGGCCCTTAAAAGGAATCTTTCTTCCTTGAAAGAATATGTACTAATAGTAATACATAAACTTAAAGGAGACATTTAATAATGAGTAGAATGAATATCCTTAGTATGTACACATCTGTAAAATTGTCAAGTTTCTAAATGTATGTGATCCCATTTTTTAGTGTATTTCTTTTCATGTGCAGTTTTAAAATAAGTAGAAAAATCTGCGGAAAGTTCTCTCACAAGAATATATGCATATCTTGGTAATTTTCTGGACACACCACAAAATGCATGAAATTTTGGCTGCAGTAGTGAAATCTGGAGTAATATCTTTTAGATTAGATGTTAAATCAACCTTTTCCAGTGATTACAGATTACATGGTAAATTTGGTAAGACCTGGTTTTAGACTTAAATCCCNGACAAATGTCTTCAGAATATTTGTTTCCTCCCTAAAACAAAGGTTTGAGTACAACATTAAGTTGCAAACATATTTTCTGTTCAGAAGTTACCAAGAATATTTACTATTACAACACAGGTANAATTTGCCAGTTTAATGGTTTTATTAATGTTTACTTTGTTTCTTTCTCTTGTAGCAGGCTGAATGGACAAGGTTTTTTTAACCTAGAAATTTGGATATTTATAGTGTAATAGTAAAATATAAAGAAAATTCACTTTNAAAAAAAATGATAGGGCATTGGCTTGAAAATTTAGGACTTTTAATGGTAGAAATCATGGTATCCAAGCATGGCTTGTGTTAATATAATCTAAAGAACATTTTTTAACAATATAATATTTATAATCTACAATATTTGCCTTCCATTTCCCCCTCCAACTCCTTCCATGTGCTTTCTGACATGTCCTCTTCCCAACTGTATTTATTAGGGAAAAAAAAAACAAAACACTAAACACAGTTAGTGCTTCCTGTATGTTCATGAGTGGTGGCATCCACTGGAGAATGGGAGTTATTAGTGAAGGAGGCACCAGAGGTGCCCAAATCAGCATAGGTTATTGACACTACCCTTGATTACCCACCATAAGCACACAGCAAGTCCCCTTTGCTGAAGGCACCATCCATATTGGCTGATGATTATAGATGAAATCAGTCTTAAACTAACCAGGAACTTCCTTCCTGCTGGATCACTTTCATGGCTCTGAAGGATACTCTGCAGGCTACTGATGAGCCAAAAACATCAATGGTCTTACCCTGTGCTGCTGTCTGTTTTCATTCATGGAGGCTAACCTTGTCTTCTGACTGCTATGGTCCCTATTAATGATTNTGAGGGACACTGAAGGCTCAGCCCTAAACNAGAAGTACCACCCCGTTATGCCCCAGGGAGTATTGCAGAAGAGAGAATGAGAAGAATGTGGGAATTAGAAGATAGGGAGAAGGATGGCAAAATGTCCTAAACATGGAGAGGCCATGGAAATAATGAACCCACAGTAGTTACGCTATTGGCTATGGACCCACACAAATAAGGCCTTATAATAATCAGCTACTGAAGGCAAGGCGCTCACTGGGCTATATCACTTACTGCTGACTTATTAGCAGCTAACAGGTTCAAGGAGAGGGGATGGCATAGTATCCTGGTGTATACCGACGAGTGAGCACACCAGGCTCTAATAGGTAGTTCCAAACTGTGGGTCACCTGGGTGACTGTAGTTAAAGTCTGTGGACCATAAAATAAAACAAAAAGTAATTAATGTGGTTAAATGGATTTGCTAGGGTGAAGGAGTGTAGCAAGTGTGGAAGAGAAATGAGAGGGAGGAATAACCACACTAAATTATAGACATGAACAAAATTGCCAAGAACATAATTTATTAATAAAATAGAAAAGAGAGAGACACATAAAAGAGAGGCTAGTCGAAAGATTAAATACACTGGACTAGATAATAATAACATGAGAAAAAGATATCAAAAAATAACACATAAAATAGGACAGATAAACAATGAAATTTATACATACTCCCAATGAATCCATCCTAGAGACAAAATAAAATGATCTACAATGTAATATTCTTTAGTAGTATGATAATTAACAGTTTTAAGAAAGACTAGTCACTTTTAAGGAAAAAAAATCAATTTAACATGAAAATACACAAGTTTTCACTGTTTAAAGACAATGGTATCTAAAATATACACTGAAAAATTATTAGCATAATGCCAAAAGCTTTTTATTTAACAAAAGTAATAGAAATTTTACATTTACATATCGCTTCCATTGTCTCTTATACTTAGAAAATTAAAGAGACTAAATTAATGTTTTTATATTCTCATATATCTTCTTGTTGTCCATATAATTGTTGATTGTTTATTGAGATAAACTACTCCTTAGCCCACATATNCGTGTTTCATAATTCAGGAACACAGGTCAGCAATGAACTTCTATTGAGTGCAATCCAAAGAATTCTGTACATTCTGAAGTCACTTCGCACTCTGGAAGACACCAGCTTTCCTCATCTCTTCAAAGTCCTTCCAGGAGTTGTAATTCCTGTAGAAATCTGCAGGCACCTTCTTTCTGGGGTTAGCCACGACAAACTTACAGGATGCGGTAACTCCCGGGGCCGCAATGAATGGACCAACAATGTGAATCCTGTCTCTTATACACATCTGCAATGAATGGACCAACAATGTGAATCCGCCGGCATTAGCTAGAAGACCACGCATCTGAGGTTTTGGCAATGCACCGGAACTCATGGTAGTGAATGTCCTCTACACCAGCGTCCTTCCCAGTTCTCTGTATTCTCATATATCCTGAAACCCATCTAAATAGGATAAAATAATAACAATTAAATTTAAATTGATCTCAANATATATACGTAAGTGTAAGTCTTAAGTGTGCTAATGATGTGTCCTTTTTCAGTTTTAAAACTGAAGACTTGCAAAACATGATATACGGAAGATTATTTTTAAATCATGATTATAAATCATTCATCAATATCCAAACTGTATAAAGGAAGATATGTTAATTAGATATGACTAGCCCCTTATTAACCAAACCATACACATTAAGGCACATTAAGGCACTGTATATTTAGTATGACAGATACTGTGGTATCAAACTGAAGTNGCAGANGTGATCAGTGACAGCAAGGGTTTGTATTCAATTGAGAAGACAAGAGCACACACTTTCAAAAAAGAAAAAAAGAAATAAAGCATCTTATACTAGAAAAACAATGACGCATTGCAAATACTCGATTGCTTCACAAAAGGGTTTCTGTAGGANTCAATTAACTGGACTGGGTCCAAATCTCAAATTGGGATGTTTAAGTCACTCACTACATCAAATGCTTTGCTTGTAAATAACCACACATACAGAATCTCTTCTCTTCCTTTGTAGATCACATAAACACAATGATTAGTGAAAATACAGAATAAATCTCTTAGAAGCTATTTACTAATATTTTATAATAATTTGCCCCTTAAATGGATTTGTGTGTATATATACACTCAAAATAAAACAATCTCTCCTAGATGACGTTATTGAAGTACATCTAGTGTCACATAAATTGTATGAACATAGATCATGTAGAAATATCTTGGTGCATGAAATACATCGTCATTTATCTTGGTCCTTTAATTTCTCTTTCAATTTTGGCAGAGACTATCATTAATTTGGGGCTTCTCACTTATTTTCACTTGGACTTTTGGCCATAATGCAACTTAAACAAAAATCTCACAAAATTCAAGAAACTTTTGAAAAACTCCATCAATGAAGGCAAACCTGATCATGACTAGAATTTTGGTGTTTAGTTTTGTTTTGTATTACCTTTTTTTTAAAAAAAAAAAATTCATTCATTCACTCACACATTGTGGGAGAATAAAACAACAATAAATTCCATCAACTCTGAGAGTTAATTAAAACATTTTGAGTTCAGAACATGGTAAGAGGCCTCCAAGGTGGAGCTGAGGCGTATACTTAAGATGAAAACCAAGCAGTATGTGTCTTTGATCCTCTGGCTGATGAGTTCACTGGTGAGCTTTCATGAATCTTCACAACCATAAGGCAAGACTTCATAAAAACTTGGTTCATAACAAACAGAGTAGGGTGTTGGAATAATTGAGGAACGGTATCTGAGAATGAATGCAAGTCCTTGGCAAACAGAAAGAAAACATCCTGGAGATAGATGTTCCTTACTTTGTAGTGTAGCTGAAGTTTCTAAGAAAGA
>LZPO01087780.1:20035-42562 GCA_001675575.1 Neotoma lepida | reverse complement strand
TAAATGAGTGTTTTTAAACATAGTTGTGAATCTTCAGGGTAAATGTGGTGCTTTTGTGATTTTTATTATGGTAGCAGTACAAAAGGGTGGAGCTATTGTAGAACAAAAAGATTACAGAATAATGAAATCAAGTTAGTGCTATCCCCACATAATTTTTATCCTAAATTCAGATATTAAGTATAGTTTTCAGAGCAACTAAGACATAGGAAAATAGGTTCATAGTATAGCAAAAGTATAACAGAATAAAAATGTTATATGAAAAATGTTCATTTTTAAGGGAAAAAAAAACAAGAAAAAATATAATTCAAACAAATAAACAAGCACCAAGAGAGTAGACACTGATCCAACCTTATCAGGGATACTAAAGCAAATGGCTGAAACAGAAGACAGAGACTGACAAGACCAGGAGCGAGAAAATGAGCNGCTAACTACTAGTTACGGAGTTTCAAAGACAAGCTGAGAGGAAGGGACAGGAAAGGAGAACTTCTGAGACTATAGTGCAGAAGAGAGCTCAATTGGCTACATCCATGTGAGATGACAGACTTCATGAGAAAAACTGACAATACAGGCAGAAGGTCATATCACAGTGGGAAAAGAAGCATTTTACTAAGGCTGTAAACANTCACAAACATTTAGAAGAAAAAAATCTTGAAGTAAAAAANTAGCAATATTTAATGGAGAACTGGGATATTCAATGAAATAGTAAATAATTTCAATGCATTGTTTTCAATTGTTTTAGAACAACCTAGAAGAACAGCAGTAAGTAAATAACTTGAAGGATGCTATGAAACAATTCAATCTGCAGAATTCTATCGAACAATGCCCACAACAGCATCTAAGTGTACACGTTCATCAGTGTTAAGATATCTGAGAAAAACAAATGAGGGAAGCACATATACTTGGGGTTCAAGGTCTCAGGGGTATTACTTCATTGTTGGCTGGCTCCATTTAGAGCTGTATGAAGACATAAACATCATGCTGGCCAGGTATGGAAAAGGAGGGAGGCTCACGTCATGNAACTCAGTGGGAATAAGCCAGAAAGTCAATGNAAGTGAAAANNGGAGGAGTGGTTGGAGAAATAGAGGCNCCAGGGACAAGCTGCACTCCTCAGAAGCAAACTCCAATGACCCACATCCTCCAACTATCCTACTTCCTAAAAGCCCACTCAGCTATGAGCTCACTCAGTGGGCTAGCCNATCCTTCATGATCCAGTCACACCTTAATGATGTCACCAGTTGGGAATCGAGCCTTCAACTCACCTAAGTCATTTACAGGAACACTTAACACCCAATCATAAAGACTTCTGATGAAACATTCTCCATTGTCATAATCGAGCCTTGATAAATTTAAAATGATTGAAATATATAAAGCCAGGATGACATGAANTTATAAATCAATAATATCAACATATTCTTGAGTGCAAAGTAAAACCCAAGTTTTTCACTCTGCTAATGTCCATGTCATGTGCATGCCTTTAAGATGTGACAGAACACCTGCCAAGACTTTTGAGCACTAANGAGAAGGAGAACAGCATGATGTCTATGAAAGAGTGTTCTCAATACTTCCTTTTTTACCCACTTACTGAAAAAGTGAGATGATAGAGCTGTAATAAAAAAAAAATCATAAGACGATATAGCCCAAGTGACTCTAAAAGCAAGCAAAGCCTATCCTATGAATGGTGCCATGGATAAGTCTGAGCTTCATCAATCAACTCCATCTATGGCAGGACACTTCCTGTGGAATCACTAAAGTAAAATTAATTTTAGCTTTATATTATACAGAAAAAGGAAAGGAAAGAGATGCATAAGGTGTGGTCCTCACCTTGCATCTAAGTTATAGAAAATTTTTTTTTTTTTTTTTAGTTTTTCGAGACAGGGTTTCTCTGTGTAGCTTTGTTGCCTTTCCTGGAACTCACTCAGTAGCCCAGGCTGGCCTTGAACTCACAGAGATCCGCCTGCCTCTGCCTCCCAAGTGCTGGGATTAAAGGTGTGAGCCACCACNGCCCAGCAAGTTATAAAAAAATTTAACTGGAATTGAGCTAGAAGATTCCTCCCTGCTGGCTAGCTTTCATAGAGCCAGATGGTGCTATGCAGGCTATTGGGAGAATCAAAGCATCTATGCTCTTAGCCAGCTGTGAACTCTATTAACTATAACACCAACCTGCCAGGCAAGATGTGCACACGAGTACCATAATAGTATGACTGTTATAACNAACCAATCCCTGACTGGATTTGAAGAATGTTCCAGAAGAGTNAGTCTAGGTCTCATACTGTAAACCTGGTCAAAATCCCANGACTAAAGAGGTCTTAGGCCTTAGGGAAGGACCTACTACTGCTGCTTAGTTAAACTGGCATAGTATCAAAACACATTGTAAGCATCTACTTATACCTACAGACAAAGGCTATGCTCAGCCTTAATCAGAGAAACGTCTCTCTGCAGTGAATAGGGGTAAATGTCTGGATCCATGGAGATACAGAATGTGATAATAAAGGACAGTTAAGGGTTGAGCCCTCAACAAGACATTTTCACCACCCATTAAGGCTCAAAGCCATTGCAGAAGAGAGGACAGAAAAAAATTAAGGGCTGGAAGACAGAGAAAAGGACTTCAACATGTCATTTTCTAAGCACCACATGGCCTTGGCAATCATGAACTAACAGGAGATGTGTCTACTGGCACTAGGCCTACACAAGTTGGGCCAACCCAACTGTTAGCTATGGATATGGAAAGGACTGATGGGGCCCTACCACTTATGGATGAACTGTTGGCAACTAACAGATGCTGGGAGAGAGGGCAGTATAGTATCTAGTTGAGTACCCACTAGTTAGCTCACAGGTTCTAATGAATAGTTTCAACACCAAACAAAATAAAAAGCCATGAACACAGGAATAAGGTTTATGGAAAAGAAGAGGGGCTGACAGGAGTGAGAGGAAGATTTTTTAAAAGGGGGAGTGGAGGTAGAAAGTATAACCAGAATACATCATATACACATGTGAAATTGTCAGTGAACAAAACTTAATAAAAAGAATATTGTGTGTTCTTTACAAGACTTGTCCAGAAATATCAGATATCACAAAACAGAATCTGAAAACAGCATTAATTTGCTTCATTTTTTTAAAAATCAGCAACCCCAGATTTGTTTATTTAAAATGATCAACAACATTGGCAGATATTTAGCTAAATTGACAAATAGAAAAGAGAAGATTCAAATTTAATTTTAAAAATTAAAGAAGGGGCATTACTAAACTAACAAAAATTTTCAAAAGATTAAAAGAACATGGTAAGGCAACTACATACAAATTAGATCATGTAGAGGAGATGAACACATTTCTGGAGAGATACAAACTATGAAAATTGATTCTGAAGGAAACAGAACATCTTAATAGACAAATAACAAACACAAAGATTAAATGAACAATTTAGCTCACAAAGAAAAAGAGCTGAGCCTATATGGCTCCAAGAGTTAATTGTATTACATGTTTAAAAACAGTTAACATTGATTTTTGACAAACACTCCTTTGAAAGATGGAAGACAAGAGAACACTCTCCAATTCATTCTCTTTAGTGTTACCAAACTTAGCCAAAGAAATCACAACTAAGGAGAACCACAAACCAAGTCCCTTGTGAACATTGGTGCAAAGCACACACACCCCCTCAAAAAAATGCTACAAAGCCAAATCCAGTAACTTTCTAAAAACTCATTCNATGTTGTTGCTGGGTGAAACTTATCCAGCAGTGCAGATTTGGTTTTTAAAAACTCTCATGTGCTATACCATGTCAAAGCAATGAAGAACTAAAGCTATTATCATCCTTGAGACTGCATTCCCCACCCACGTTCCCACCCTCCTCTCTCTTCTTGGTCCATGTGAAGCACCATTGCCATTGGCTATGATGTGACACAGGAGAGCAGGCTCTCTCCAGAACTGAGTCTGTGCCATGCACTGCTTTTGGAACTCCAAAACTGTGAGCTAAATATAGCTCTCTGTCTTCATTTAAAAACATATTCGTGAAAGAAAAGCATTTCATGTAACCCATTCAATTTCAAATAAAAGGTCATCTACACCAAGACTTTTCTAGTCAAGTCTGTCGACAAAATACAAACAGCTAATACTCTTAACTGTGAACAACTATATTCCTATTAAAATAAGGAACAATATTATATCCTCGATTCAACACTGGCAAAAGAAGAAAATAAATAGCACCCATATTGAGATGGAAGAAATAAGAATATTTATATTTACTGATAGAGGCTTTATGAAATCTTAAGAAATTGATGAAAAATATATTAAAGTAAACAAGTGCATTAAGATTGCAATATAAAGTTCAACATAAAATTAATCTTATCCCTAGAGACTAGCAATATAAAATCTGAAAAAGAAGTTAGGAAAGCAAATACACTTATAATAACATTGCCCAGAATAAACTACTGGCAATACCTTTGACAAAAGAATCTCAAGACAGGTCCACTGTAAATCATTATTTAAAGAAAGTAAGAAAGGAATACATGGAAAAGCATTACATGCTCATAGATTGGACTACAATATTGGGAAGATACAAATACTCCCAATATTGATCAATGGATTCAGTATATTCCCAATAAATCTATCAGCTGCCATTTTGAAAGAACTGTGAGGGTAATTTTAAAATTGATATAAATGTAAAGGACCCATAATAGACAAAAAAAAAACCTGTGGAAGAAAGCAATGTTCAGACTTCAATATCTACTACAAGTTCCAATAATCAATGCATGCACTTTGGGAACAGTTANGGGCATAGAATTCAGTAGAATCAAATTGTGGGTGCATAAACACTGTTATATTCATGGTCAATTGATTTCCATTGGATGCCAAAGAAATTTAGTGGATTAGGAAAAACTAATGAGGGGTAGACCAGAAAGCCCTGCATTTCCTCAGGCATGANTTATAACANATGCTAACAATCCCATCACTCAGGAGATGGAAGCAGGAGAACCAGAAGTTCAAGGTCAAACCTAACTACATAGTGAGTTTGAAGCTAGCCTAGGACAGAGAAGATCCAAACTATGGACTAAATGATTATCTGCTTGCCTAAGAATGAACTTGCCCAGGCTCAAGTATATAACACACACACGCACACACACACACACACACACACACACACACACACACACACACACACACCTTAATCAAATGCAGTGGGGAAACCAAAAAAGACATGAAACAAGAGAGGGAACTTGTATGGAAGAAGAAAGAATTCAGTGTGAGGAGAGTGGGGACTAAGAGAGGATAATAGGGTAAATATGGTCAAAATACATAGTATATGTATGAAATTGTGAACAAATAAATCATTGTTTAAAAAAAAGAAAACAGAAATACACTTTCCATGTTCAAACTACAGCTTAATGACCATTTCACTGTGTTCTAGCTATTTTCAAGTATAAGTTGGGAAAGATAAACAATAAGATGTNTATTCTATCTTTAAGATACTTCAATTTTATGACTATGCAGAAGGATTGTATAAATTTAAGCCAAATTAGTATAAAATAGTGAGCACTGTAAAGAAGAGGCCACAGGTACTTTTGTGTTTGACCAGAATTATGAGCTCATTCTCTCAAGCTTTAGTTTGAGTATCATGCCACCCAGAGAAGTTGAATAAATAGATCTAAGAAAACATTTGTTTANAAAACCTCATCACGATGGACACAGCTCCTCCATACCTATCTTAATCACCAGCAGCCCACTTTTAACGCTCTGAAAATACAAAGTCGCTCAGTCTATCAAACACTTCTGCTTCATAAAAGCATCGCTATGGCTTCAGAAGGGCTATGATCGGTGATCAAATAGATAGATGAAATCATACCAACTAAGTTGTCCAACTAATACATTCCAAACGTGAAAATTGTAAGGCATCAATTTCAACAATTCTATAAATCAGAGGTAAGAAACACAATGAGAAGAAGGTATTCAAATGTCTACAGGCCTGGATCAGATGCCAAACATGTCTCTCTGTACCCTGATTAAGAACAAACATCTTACCTTCCTAGAGTAAAGCAAACACAGAAGCATGGATTTTTTTAGAGCTTGAAGAGACCTCACAGAGTATGAAAAGCAACCTCTGTATTTTAATAGAACAGACAACTGCTGGGCAAAGCGAGGTGGGGACACGATTCATGTACATAACAGCTTGGAAGTCAGGTGGGTGCATGCAGGCTTTTTGATTCGTGAACCCTCATCAACTCTCCTTGGCAATCTCAGTTCCACTTCTTTAAAGTGACTATGAATTGTTTGTGAGAGCAATTTACCCCACTTTTTTTTTTAACTCCACAAAGGGTGTGCCACAGGAAGGGATTGTATGAAGTTTAACTTACTCCCCTCAGCAGCACTATGAAACATATTGTGCACCTCAGACCACACCTTGATTTAATGGTATAGAAGCAGACTAGCAATTTCAAATCCTTAAAGCCTGAGTTGCCAGCAAGAGTCTCTGGGTAATTGCCTTCCTCCCAGGAGCCCAGAACTCCACCTTAGCAGTGACTTAGAAGAAGTTTTCTCTCTGTCTTTGCTGTTTCTTCTATCTCTCTTTGGCACTTTTAATCACTTTTCTAATTCCCCTAGCTTTCATTTTATTTCTCTGCTCAAATATACAACACAAAGGATGGAACCACGTTAGGGATTTGAATGATGAGCATTTGTCCCCTTTGTTTCCTTAGAGAACTTATTCTCTCAACCCCAAATACGTGATAAAGACACAGACCAGTTCCTGTTTTCTAGAAGACCCTTTCTCATTTATTTTAATCTCTCCACAGACTGTACAGACAGGAGAACAAATCACTAATAAGTTCTCTCACGATTTCTGCATTTAAGATATTCAGCAGTAGGAGAGAAGAAGGTGGACATTCTGACAGTCTCTCTTAATGGCAGTATTATTGTTGTTTTCCTCTCATTTTATCGTTAACAAACTGAAGCTTGGAAGGTGCAAGTGTTTTGTTTATCACGTCAAGTTCTTACTACAGCATCTGAGCTGGAGTTCATCCAAAAATCTATAACTCACCATGTAATGCATAATTTTTCTGTCAGACAGTTGCAAATTTTGACACTTCCTTTGCCAGAAAACACAGGTATGGATATGAAAGAGGCCCCCTATGGGATTTACAGCTTTGTGTCTCACTGATTCCCCCGTCTTCCATTGTCAAAGCTCTGCCACCCACTGAATATTTCCAAGCAGATTGCATAGCCCTTTGTTTCTGTTCAAATTCACTTAAAATCACCCATTGAAAGACGTCTTAGTGAGGCTGGTTTAATTGTTAATTTATTCTAATCTGTCAAAAAAATGAAATGCCATAAACTGCTCCCAACAAAGGAGTTTCACAACAAACATACCTGTTAATAATTTTACAGTTCTCTTAAAATGGAACTGTAGATGTTAACAGTAGATGTTGAGTGTAACTTTTTTTAGCTTTTTATTGATTCTTTGTGGATTTCACATCGGCATTCCGATCCCACTCCTCTCCCCGTCCTTGCACATCTGCCCTCTGCCTGCAATCTCTTCTCCCCAAAAAATAAAATAAATTTTAAAGGAAAAGCAAAACAAAAAACAAAAACAAACAAAAATTTCGGCATGGAAGCTGTAGTGCGACATAGTGAGTTACACAATATATATTTGGTCTATACATCTTTACTTGTAAGTGTTCATTGCAATGAGCCATTGGTCTGGTTCAAGGCCTGTGGCTTCTGATACACCCTGAGAACTGGGCCCTCACTGGGAAGCCTCTTGGATATCCTGTTTTTACCTCATGTCATGGAGATCCTGCAACTTTGGATCTTCAGGTCTAGCCCTTTCACACGCTCCAGGAGTTTATAAATGAGGTGGCTTTTTCTTATTTATCCAATTTGATCTACAAAGCATTCTCCTTCCATACTTACCTGACTCAAAGTTCTTTGCATCGGGTATATAAAATGTCACCCACAAAAGCAAAAGGTGTATTTTTTTAACTAAGGAAATACTAAAATGTAAATATTAAAATTCTCAAACTAAATTTTTTAATTTAGATAAATCTAAAATTCAGCATTTCCTGGGTTAAATTAGTGCACTACTTGAGTATCTGCAATTCAAATAAGTCATCTGAGAAATTGGCCCCATAACCAGTGACGTGCTGCTTAACTGAACAGATCTCCAAACTATCCTAACAGATTTCTTTCTTTCTTTGTAGAATTATTTCCATCTGGTGCTTAGATATTAAACCTGGAATATGGAAAGGCTCTCCTCTCTCACCCTGTTTGACTTCAAAATGCTGGCAAAGAATTTGCATGGTCAATGAATTGAGTGTTAAAATTTTGAACTTAACTGTGTAGTTGTAAGATGAAACTTTTTAAAGTGGTAAGTATCCAATGCTCATTATTTATTGGAGATCCTTCAAACCTGTTGTGTTTGAAAAGAACAAAACTTTCCTCAATTTTTCTCCAAGTTATGGATATTGAAACAAATTCTGGAGAGTGTCATAAGCCATATTGAACATTTTAAATATGCTTAAATTTGAGCATCCAAAACTTTGAAGAACTAAAAAATGTATGCATGCAGGTTTTTATATAAATATAAGTAAATAGCTATTTGCATGCAGGCAAGTTACACTTGTCACTGACAGTGATTTCTTCATGAAAATTTTAAGGTAATGATAAATAATGTCTAACTCTTAAGCATGGCAACGTTTTTCATGGCGTCTTGACTGGAAAGCACAGAGTTACTTCTAAGAAACATAATTGTTTCCAGAAATTTTTAAACCACTAAGAGACTGTTTATATGAAATGAGCAATAGTCACAAGGAGTGAATAAACCAGTTCCTACGCACATGGCAGCTCAGCCCGGGCACGCACAAGAACTGCAGGAGACCCAGATGCAGGACACACCACTATGCTCAGTGTCTTCCTGCTTGCATTAGTCTTGCTGTCTTGCCATTCTTCTACCACGCAGCGCTGGAGAGCACGGGCTTTCCATCGCTAAATGAGTCCAGTTCACTTTCCCAAGTCTTCACACTGGCCTCTGTGCTCCCTTCACTCCTTTCATTCACAAGTCCCATCCTTTCTCCACATTGTCTCTTGCTCATTTGCTTCCTTTGATCTCCTTTGAGCACTGATCTTCCCTGACCTTCTGTAATTGTTTGATGCTATGAAGCAAAACAGTACTTTGCAGCTAATGATAAAAAGGACTGGGTTACTACACAAAACTTGGAACTATTCCTCATCCCTGCTCCCATCTAACTTTAAAAAAACATTTGAGGTGAGATCTGTTGTCCCAAAGGGTCTTGGGTTATTCCATGATGCCATGTCAGGTTCTTTGTCTCAAAGAATTAGGAAAGATACCAAGGAGCAATAATAAAAGTATAGCTCTACTGAAAGTAAGAGTAAAAGTGGAAGTACAGTCCTCAGGTTGGAAGAGGCCTTAGAAAACTCATGCTAAACATGATGGAATTCTTTTCCAAGCTTTTTTTATGAGTTTAGGAGATAAAGCAGCCCATCCCTAGGGTGGGAAACAAGGTTAATTCCTTACCCTGATTGATAGATGGGCTGTTATATAACTTTGGACCATCTGCACATGCACAGGTCACACATCCCATAATTCTAAGCATCTGTAAGACCTATCGTGTATACTCATGAGATGGTAGATACAGACTTTCCCCTGGCAGGTTACAGCCTTTAATTAGTTTGAGCCAAATTCTGGTGTAAGCTTGTCTTGTTTCTGTTTACATTCATTTTGACCATGAAATGCCTGACCCCCAAATTACATACAGGAGAAGAGGTACTGAGTGTTGCCCCTCAAAGAAGGGGGCAACAAAGGAGACATGCTCCCAGGGCTGGGCTGTGCCTACAGTCACCTACTTCAGGTTCACACAACCTAGAGAAAGACAATGAAGAATATACAACTACTCCCTGTTAGTCTCCATTTTATTAATGTTTAAAGAGATGGAAGGACGGACCATTGATTTGATCATTCTGTAATATACATGTCTACCAAATAATTACACCGTACCCTGTAAATCTGTACAATTAAAACAATGTTTAAAAAAATAAATTTAGATAACAGAAATCATAGAGTCAGGAATAATCCTCATAAACATCTGGGGTAGTCTTTAAAGTATCTCAGAACAGTTAGAACTCAGCAAGACCTAGCCACCTGATCCAAAAACCTCCAAACATGACAGCTCTATTAAATAAGTGAGAATCTTCCATAAAATTTTAAGATGCCATAGGATAGATTTTTATAGTTCCCCACCATGCAAAATGTTACTGTCCAAATTCAGAGCTAGTATGCGAAGCTTTTGTCTGAAATTTAAGAGAAACAAAACAGTGATATCCATTGTAGTTTACAGAAAAATCACAGGGTGTGCTTTTGGCTCAAAGCAGCAAACAGAATGATCTGTGTTGAGGAGTGATTGATGTAGCTGTTTTGTATCTTTCATACTCCAGAGCAACAGAAAGAAAGCAAGGAGAATTGAATTTCCTCTCATTAAAAGTTGCGTTTTCTTTTCTGTCTCTTTCTTTTTCTCCCCACCATCTGCCTTCCACATCAACCCCGCCTCCCCAGCTTTCTCCATTTGTGCCCTGGTGGCTGAGATTCAGAAGAAAGGTGCAGTCTGATCATTTGGGTGGTCTGAGTAAATCTTTAGTCTTTGGCTAACCTCTCCTTAGACTGGAAAGGGGCCAAGAATTCGCAGTGTTAGGGAGAGTCACTTTGAAAGGCTGCAAGCCTACATCTGGGTGCATGTCAATACAGTTCTCCTGGTTTAGTAAGAAAAAGTGAACAGTAACTTTCCAACCAGAGCAACTATTCCTCCCAAACTTAAAATGCACCCTTGTAGAAACTGTTTCTTACCAGTTATAATATTCCTTTATTTTAGGTTATGGCTTGACTTATCTTGCTAGCTAAGCCAAGAAACTCGTCATTCTAAAGAAACAGAGCTCCACCCCACGTCTTCCCTTTGTTTGGACTCTCTTCTCTCCCTTATCCTCACAACATTTCATTAAACACAGGTTTAGGACTAGATAGGATTTACTTTTTGTATATCAGTATAATTTGGGGAACTATATATAAAAATCTCTCCCCNTAGCACCTCTTTTTNTTACAACATTAAATTAGGTTCAAATTCATTCTGAAAGACCAGTTGTATTTTTTTAATTAAAAGGAGAAATAAAATCTCCTTTTTCCATAAGTAGGCACACAAAGAATTCAGGAGTTATTTCTCTCCATAAAAACTTAACAAAAGAGGTTTAAATCCTCTGAATTAGAGTGTGGATTAGAGGGGGGAAATCACCTACACAGTAAGAATACATTATCACAGAAGTTGAAAGGATGTATCTTTTGGTACCTGGCAAAAGCTACTAAAAATATCTACAATGGCAACAATGATGCCAGTATCATTTCAGTGAAAATAACCCAAATTGCTGCCAGAAGACAAGGTTCTAAATCCACTTAAGCTCATCAGTGCAGGCATGGTAATTTCTAATGAGAAACTGCATCAAGGAAAGGTTGAAGCACTTTGTGCAAGATCAAGCTTGTAAAATTAAACTCTAACTGGTGCAATTTTTAAAAGTGACAGATTCCCACTGTTCTAATCTTTCAGCTCTTGAGAACACTCTTGATGTCAGGTGGGCTACAAACAAGAAAAGGGATGTTAAACAAGGAAGACTTACAGCATATAACTAGTCTCCACTGGTGTATAGCTCCCTACGGAAATCCTAATGCTCGAAAAAGTGATCAGAATAGGACTGGAAAAGATAAACAATACTACACTGTAATGATGAAAAAATTTTATCTGGGTTAAAACAACTAGATAAAACTTATTGTTCAAATAAAAATTTCCAGCAGAAATGGTACACGAACAAAAAAAAGGAAGTTTTTCTGGTTCACATTTGAAGATTTATTTTATTCTGTTTGTTGATTTTTATGTNAGCAGTGACTTAGAAGAAGTTTTCTCTCTGTCTTTGCTGTTTCTTCTATCTCTCTTTGGCACTTTTAATCACTTTTCTAATTCCCCTAGCTTTCATTTTATTTCTCTGCTCAAATATACAACACAAAGGATGGAACCACGTTAGGGATTTGAATGATGAGCATTTGTCCCCTTTGTTTCCTTAGAGAACTTATTCTCTCAACCCCAAATACGTGATAAAGACACAGACCAGTTCCTGTTTTCTNGAAGACCCTTTCTCATTTATTTTAATCTCTCCACAGACTGTACAGACAGGAGAACAAATCACTAATAAGTTCTCTCACGATTTCTGCATTTAAGATATTCAGCAGTAGGAGAGAAGAAGGTGGACATTCTGACAGTCTCTCTTAATGGCAGTATTATTGTTGTTTTCCTCTCATTTTATCGTTAACAAACTGAAGCTTGGAAGGTGCAAGTGTTTTGTTTATCACGTCAAGTTCTTACTACAGCATCTGAGCTGGAGTTCATCCAAAAATCTATAACTCACCATGTAATGCATAATTTTTCTGTCAGACAGTTGCAAATTTTGACACTTCCTTTGCCAGAAAACACAGGTATGGATATGAAAGAGGCCCCCTATGGGATTTACAGCTTTGTGTCTCACTGATTCCCCCGTCTTCCATTGTCAAAGCTCTGCCACCCACTGAATATTTCCAAGCAGATTGCATAGCCCTTTGTTTCTGTTCAAATTCACTTAAAATCACCCATTGAAAGACGTCTTAGTGAGGCTGGTTTAATTGTTAATTTATTCTAATCTGTCAAAAAAATGAAATGCCATAAACTGCTCCCAACAAAGGAGTTTCACAACAAACATACCTGTTAATAATTTTACAGTTCTCTTAAAATGGAACTGTAGATGTTAACAGTAGATGTTGAGTGTAACTTTTTTTTAGCTTTTTATTGATTCTTTGTGGATTTCACATCGGCATTCCGATCCCACTCCTCTCCCCGTCCTTGCACATCTGCCCTCTGCCTGCAATCTCTTCTCCCCAAAAAATAAAATAAATTTTAAAGGAAAAGCAAAACAAAAAACAAAAACAAACAAAAATTTCGGCATGGAAGCTGTAGTGCGACATAGTGAGTTACACAATATATATTTGGTCTATACATCTTTACTTGTAAGTGTTCATTGCAATGAGCCATTGGTCTGGTTCAAGGCCTGTGGCTTCTGATACACCCTGAGAACTGGGCCCTCACTGGGAAGCCTCTTGGATATCCTGTTTTTACCTCATGTCATGGAGATCCTGCAACTTTGGATCTTCAGGTCTAGCCCTTTCACACGCTCCAGGAGTTTATAAATGAGGTGGCTTTTTCTTATTTATCCAATTTGATCTACAAAGCATTCTCCTTCCATACTTACCTGACTCAAAGTTCTTTGCATCGGGTATATAAAATGTCACCCACAAAAGCAAAAGGTGTATTTTTTTAACTAAGGAAATACTAAAATGTAAATATTAAAATTCTCAAACTAAATTTTTTAATTTAGATAAATCTAAAATTCAGCATTTCCTGGGTTAAATTAGTGCACTACTTGAGTATCTGCAATTCAAATAAGTCATCTGAGAAATTGGCCCCATAACCAGTGACGTGCTGCTTAACTGAACAGATCTCCAAACTATCCTAACAGATTTCTTTCTTTCTTTGTAGAATTATTTCCATCTGGTGCTTAGATATTAAACCTGGAATATGGAAAGGCTCTCCTCTCTCACCCTGTTTGACTTCAAAATGCTGGCAAAGAATTTGCATGGTCAATGAATTGAGTGTTAAAATTTTGAACTTAACTGTGTAGTTGTAAGATGAAACTTTTTAAAGTGGTAAGTATCCAATGCTCATTATTTATTGGAGATCCTTCAAACCTGTTGTGTTTGAAAAGAACAAAACTTTCCTCAATTTTTCTCCAAGTTATGGATATTGAAACAAATTCTGGAGAGTGTCATAAGCCATATTGAACATTTTAAATATGCTTAAATTTGAGCATCCAAAACTTTGAAGAACTAAAAAATGTATGCATGCAGGTTTTTATATAAATATAAGTAAATAGCTATTTGCATGCAGGCAAGTTACACTTGTCACTGACAGTGATTTCTTCATGAAAATTTTAAGGTAATGATAAATAATGTCTAACTCTTAAGCATGGCAACGTTTTTCATGGCGTCTTGACTGGAAAGCACAGAGTTACTTCTAAGAAACATAATTGTTTCCAGAAATTTTTAAACCACTAAGAGACTGTTTATATGAAATGAGCAATAGTCACAAGGAGTGAATAAACCAGTTCCTACGCACATGGCAGCTCAGCCCGGGCACGCACAAGAACTGCAGGAGACCCAGATGCAGGACACACCACTATGCTCAGTGTCTTCCTGCTTGCATTAGTCTTGCTGTCTTGCCATTCTTCTACCACGCAGCGCTGGAGAGCACGGGCTTTCCATCGCTAAATGAGTCCAGTTCACTTTCCCAAGTCTTCACACTGGCCTCTGTGCTCCCTTCACTCCTTTCATTCACAAGTCCCATCCTTTCTCCACATTGTCTCTTGCTCATTTGCTTCCTTTGATCTCCTTTGAGCACTGATCTTCCCTGACCTTCTGTAATTGTTTGATGCTATGAAGCAAAACAGTACTTTGCAGCTAATGATAAAAAGGACTGGGTTACTACACAAAACTTGGAACTATTCCTCATCCCTGCTCCCATCTAACTTTAAAAAAACATTTGAGGTGAGATCTGTTGTCCCAAAGGGTCTTGGGTTATTCCATGATGCCATGTCAGGTTCTTTGTCTCAAAGAATTAGGAAAGATACCAAGGAGCAATAATAAAAGTATAGCTCTACTGAAAGTAAGAGTAAAAGTGGAAGTACAGTCCTCAGGTTGGAAGAGGCCTTAGAAAACTCATGCTAAACATGATGGAATTCTTTTCCAAGCTTTTTTTATGAGTTTAGGAGATAAAGCAGCCCATCCCTAGGGTGGGAAACAAGGTTAATTCCTTACCCTGATTGATAGATGGGCTGTTATATAACTTTGGACCATCTGCACATGCACAGGTCACACATCCCATAATTCTAAGCATCTGTAAGACCTATCGTGTATACTCATGAGATGGTAGATACAGACTTTCCCCTGGCAGGTTACAGCCTTTAATTAGTTTGAGCCAAATTCTGGTGTAAGCTTGTCTTGTTTCTGTTTACATTCATTTTGACCATGAAATGCCTGACCCCCAAATTACATACAGGAGAAGAGGTACTGAGTGTTGCCCCTCAAAGAAGGGGGCAACAAAGGAGACATGCTCCCAGGGCTGGGCTGTGCCTACAGTCACCTACTTCAGGTTCACACAACCTAGAGAAAGACAATGAAGAATATACAACTACTCCCTGTTAGTCTCCATTTTATTAATGTTTAAAGAGATGGAAGGACGGACCATTGATTTGATCATTCTGTAATATACATGTCTACCAAATAATTACACCGTACCCTGTAAATCTGTACAATTAAAACAATGTTTAAAAAAATAAATTTAGATAACAGAAATCATAGAGTCAGGAATAATCCTCATAAACATCTGGGGTAGTCTTTAAAGTATCTCAGAACAGTTAGAACTCAGCAAGACCTAGCCACCTGATCCAAAAACCTCCAAACATGACAGCTCTATTAAATAAGTGAGAATCTTCCATAAAATTTTAAGATGCCATAGGATAGATTTTTATAGTTCCCCACCATGCAAAATGTTACTGTCCAAATTCAGAGCTAGTATGCGAAGCTTTTGTCTGAAATTTAAGAGAAACAAAACAGTGATATCCATTGTAGTTTACAGAAAAATCACAGGGTGTGCTTTTGGCTCAAAGCAGCAAACAGAATGATCTGTGTTGAGGAGTGATTGATGTAGCTGTTTTGTATCTTTCATACTCCAGAGCAACAGAAAGAAAGCAAGGAGAATTGAATTTCCTCTCATTAAAAGTTGCGTTTTCTTTTCTGTCTCTTTCTTTTTCTCCCCACCATCTGCCTTCCACATCAACCCCGCCTCCCCAGCTTTCTCCATTTGTGCCCTGGTGGCTGAGATTCAGAAGAAAGGTGCAGTCTGATCATTTGGGTGGTCTGAGTAAATCTTTAGTCTTTGGCTAACCTCTCCTTAGACTGGAAAGGGGCCAAGAATTCGCAGTGTTAGGGAGAGTCACTTTGAAAGGCTGCAAGCCTACATCTGGGTGCATGTCAATACAGTTCTCCTGGTTTAGTAAGAAAAAGTGAACAGTAACTTTCCAACCAGAGCAACTATTCCTCCCAAACTTAAAATGCACCCTTGTAGAAACTGTTTCTTACCAGTTATAATATTCCTTTATTTTAGGTTATGGCTTGACTTATCTTGCTAGCTAAGCCAAGAAACTCGTCATTCTAAAGAAACAGAGCTCCACCCCACGTCTTCCCTTTGTTTGGACTCTCTTCTCTCCCTTATCCTCACAACATTTCATTAAACACAGGTTTAGGACTAGATAGGATTTACTTTTTGTATATCAGTATAATTTGGGGAACTATATATAAAAATCTCTCCCCNTAGCACCTCTTTTTNTTACAACATTAAATTAGGTTCAAATTCATTCTGAAAGACCAGTTGTATTTTTTTAATTAAAAGGAGAAATAAAATCTCCTTTTTCCATAAGTAGGCACACAAAGAATTCAGGAGTTATTTCTCTCCATAAAAACTTAACAAAAGAGGTTTAAATCCTCTGAATTAGAGTGTGGATTAGAGGGGGGAAATCACCTACACAGTAAGAATACATTATCACAGAAGTTGAAAGGATGTATCTTTTGGTACCTGGCAAAAGCTACTAAAAATATCTACAATGGCAACAATGATGCCAGTATCATTTCAGTGAAAATAACCCAAATTGCTGCCAGAAGACAAGGTTCTAAATCCACTTAAGCTCATCAGTGCAGGCATGGTAATTTCTAATGAGAAACTGCATCAAGGAAAGGTTGAAGCACTTTGTGCAAGATCAAGCTTGTAAAATTAAACTCTAACTGGTGCAATTTTTAAAAGTGACAGATTCCCACTGTTCTAATCTTTCAGCTCTTGAGAACACTCTTGATGTCAGGTGGGCTACAAACAAGAAAAGGGATGTTAAACAAGGAAGACTTACAGCATATAACTAGTCTCCACTGGTGTATAGCTCCCTACGGAAATCCTAATGCTCGAAAAAGTGATCAGAATAGGACTGGAAAAGATAAACAATACTACACTGTAATGATGAAAAAATTTTATCTGGGTTAAAACAACTAGATAAAACTTATTGTTCAAATAAAAATTTCCAGCAGAAATGGTACACGAACAAAAAAAAGGAAGTTTTTCTGGTTCACATTTGAAGATTTATTTTATTCTGTTTGTTGATTTTTATGTNTGTACATGCAAGTGTGTGAGGGTGCACATGGAGGCCAGAAGAGGGCACTGGAGTCCCTGGAGCTGGAGACAGAGGGTGTGAGCCACCCACTGTAGGTNATGAGAACCAAGTTTGGGTCCTCTTCATGAGTAACAAGTGCTCCTATCCTCTGAGACNTCTCTGCAGCCCCTCAGGTTTGCATTGGAAACACCACAGGGAAAAAAATCACTCTCTAGTTTTTAATGTATTTTTCCTATAACAAAATAGGGCTAAACTGACTGAGCTACAAAAGGAATATCAGGGAATATCAGACTGATGTTTTAAAGAATTACAAACTATTAAATTCAACCTTATCTCTATATTTTTGAGTTTTATTATTGGAATAGACTTTTTTTCATATAATATATTCTAATTATAGCTTCCCCCTCCCAATTCCTCCCCTCTTCCACCTTCCCACCCACCCAAAACTATACACTTTCTCTCTTTCATAAGAATATAAACAGGCATCTAACATCATCATCATCATCATCATCATCATCATCAGCAGCAGCAGCAGCAGCAGCATCATAATAATAATAATAATAGAAGAAGAAGAAATTAAAAACAATCCCAAATAGGACAAAACAAATAAAAGAAAAAGAGTTAAAGAAAAAGATCAAGAAACACATATATACACAGAAATGCATTTATATCCACAGGAATCCTAAAAACACAAAACCAGAAACCATAATATATACACAAAGGACAAATTACCTGTGTGATTGCTATTCTTGGTTGTTAGTTTGACTGTATATAGAATTAACTAAAATCCATGAGGCTAGGTACACCTGTGAGGGATTTTTCTTAATTAAATCATTTGAATTTGGACTAGATACACTTAATCCTGATCTTTTTTGAGATGGGAATACTCACCTTAAATCTGGGTCACACCTCTTCTGGCAACNTATATAAAGGAAGGAAGGAAAGAAAGGAAGCTTGCTTTCTCTTGACTGTTTGCTCTCAATCTGGCTAGCAGCCCCATTTCTTTACTAGCATTAGAGCCTACTTCTTCAGAATTCCAGCATATACTGAAGACCAGCTGGAAGATCCAGCCTCCTGGACTGAACAGCTACTGAATTCTTGAACTTTCTATTAATAGACAGCCACTGCTGGACTAGCTGGACCACAGCCTGTAAACCATTCAAATAAATCCCCTTTATATATGTGTAGATAGATAAGTAGAAGATATAGATATATAAATGNTAGATAGATGATGATAGANAGACAGATAGATAGATAATAGATAGATAATAGATAGCTAGCTAATCATCTGTTCCTCTAGAGAATCCTTATACAACATGTAAAGTGTATGTATTTTAATAGACTTTCTACACAGAAGATCAAGTTGTTAAAAAGCAGCTTTTCCTCCTTTCCAATCTAGACTGCTTTTATTCTTTTCTCTTAGCTAATTGACATGGCTAGACACTCCACTACAGGTGTGAAGAGAAGAAGGTAGAGTGGATGTTCTGGCTAGATTTTGTCAACTTGACACAAATCTGGAACTACCTGGGAAGAGGAAATCTTAACTGAGGAATTGTTAGACCACATGGTTCTTAGGTCTTCGGAACTGATTTGGGGAGAGGTTGGAGATTTCTTCTTGAGGAGGCCCATACTGTTCTAAGCCTTGCTTAATGGAGAATTTGAGTGGNATTTTGGAAGGCAAGAATGGTGATAAAAAATGAACAGTGAAGATCATACTCATGAGGTTTCAGGTGAGAAGGCTCCATACAGAACTGGATTTGATTCAATTCATTTTACATTCTGGAAAAGAATTTGTGTGCATTTCGCCTGTTTCCTCAAAACTGAATGAGGTTGAATTTACATGTAATGGGTTAATGAACTCAGTGAGGGAAATTTCAAGATAATATAATATTCAGTCTCAACTTCAGTTGAGATTGACTAGGCTTACAGTGAGACTCTCTCTCTTTCTCTCTCTCACAAACACACACATACACACATACACAGAGCAAAGCATAAAGATGTGGAAACATTTATTTTGTACAAGAAAGGACATGAATGCATGAGAAGTGGTGGAGAGAGATGCTAACTGTTGAATGTGCCAGTGACAAGAAAGAGAAGCCGAAAGATGTGCGTAGGCGACAGTAGGAAGGGGCTTTAAGCACATTTCTGTGCTTGAGACGCCACCCATTAGAGGATTCAAGGCATACAATTACAAAGTCAGTTGAAAGAGTTTATTTTTAAAAGATAGGATTCTAGGGTAGATAGACCAGAAGGAAGTGNCAAGGGAAGTGTTTTTCCCGAGTCAGCCTCATGGGTGCTTAGAGGGTACAGAAGGCATGCATGAATTGGCCTGGCTACCATGTGAACTTGAAGCAGATCTTGATATCCACACATGATTTGAGGTTGGCTTTTATGTGGATAATGAGTTATATGGTCACTGAGGCATCTACCAAAATGTCTGAGAAGAGCTCATGGTCAGGTAATGTGCAGCAGGGTTGGATTTCTCACTTGGAATCATGGAGAAGGTGCTATATGATATGTTTCATTATTGTCTTTGTCCAAATTTCCTTGCTGTNCTCCAATACCTCCATTTGAACTTTTAAAATTTTATCTCTTTTTCAAAAACTTTTATTCTTCTCTCAAATATTAAATCATGTCTAGAGTATGCAAAAACTGCACACTAAAGAGAGAGAAAAGAAGAAAAACAAGTGAGGAGTAACCTAGCTTAAAAATTGGTAATGATGATGGCTAGAGAGATGACTCAGTGTTTAAGAAAGCCTGCTGTGACACAGAGATCCACAGGCGAGCACTGAGCCGAGCTCCTGGAGTTCAGTTGAAGAGAGGGAGGAGGGATTATATGAGGAAGGGGGTCAAGATCATGATGGGGAAAACCACAGAGACAGCTGACCTGAGCTAGTGGGAGGTCACAGACTCTGGACTGACAGCTGGGGAACCTACNTGGGACTGAACTAGGCCCTCTGAATGTGGGTAACAGGTGTGTGGCTTGATCTGTTTGTGGGGCCCCTGGTAGTGGAACCAAGATTTGTCCCAGGTGCATTAACTAGCTTCTTGGAACACATTCCCTACGGTAGGATGTCTTGCCCCCTCTGAGGAGNAAATAGGAGTGAGGTGGGGGTGAGGTGGGGGGAGAGCAGGAAAAGGGGAGGGAAGGGGAACTCTAATTGGTATGTAAAATGAAAAATAAAATTAAATAAAAAAATAAAGAAATCCTGATGATCTTACAGAAGACCCTGGTTGAGTTTCCAGCACCCTCATCCGGAAGCTCACAACTACCTGTAAAGCTAGCTACAAAAAATCCAAGCCATCTTCTAGCCTCTTCAGGAGCCCACACACATTTGCCATACACACAGAAACCCAGGTATACGTGTAAATAAAACATTAAATTGGTAATAGGTTTAGGGACATATTATCCAAAAGAAGACAAATAACTGACCTGTATAATAATCAATTTTCACCTTCACCAATAATAAGGAAAATGAAAATTAAAACCACAATAAAATATCACCTCACCTCAATAAGAATAGCAGCTTTCAAAAAGCCAAAAGATAACAACTTGCTGATGATACAGAAGAAAGAAAACCCCAGCGCATCTTCATAAGAATGAAAATTTGTAGTGAAGTTATGAAAAACAGTACGGAGATTCTTCAAAACATCTACCATGTGATCTAGAAATTGGACCATCCTCCAGATATCCACAAGAAAATGGCATCATTATGTCAAAGAGACATCTGCATTCCTATGCACACTATTCACAACAGCTAAGAAATTGAAACAACCTAAGGGTCTAAAACCTGATGAATGCATTAAAATACATGCAAAATAGGATGCAATTCAGCCATGGTAAAGGATGAGATTCTAACATTTGTACCATCATGAATGAAACTATGGACCACTATTATAAGCCAAGTAAGCTATTCATAAAAGACAAGTGCTACAAATTCTCACTCATATGTGGAATACAAAAATGTGGCTCTCATGTCATTGAGAGTAGAATGGTTGTTATCAGAGGCTGAGGATAGNAGTAGTATAGAGAAGGAAAAAAATCAATCAGTGGGTACTAAGTTACAGTTAGACAGAGGTGAGTCCTAGAGTTCCCACTGTGCAGCATTGTGACTGGTTAATCATGATGCACTGTGTGTTTAAATGCAGAGTAAGAATGGATTTTGAAATTTGAAAAGTGTTTGAGGAAATAAATATGTTTAAACTTACTAAAGTATCATGAGACATACATATGCATTGAAACATTATATCCCACACAGCAAGCAGCTACAATTTTTCTTTTCATATAAGAGAAAAAATATTAAAATAAAATAGTAAACACAATTTTTGAAAGGACAATGTAGAATGTAATAACCACTCCTAAAGCTACAGTAATCAANATAATACTAACTCACCATGAAAACAGAGACTGCAAATCAATAGAACAAACCAAAAGAGTCCGTGGATAAGAACTCATCCACATTGGCAATGAGCGCTGAGAAAGATGTAAGAATAAAATTTAAAGGTCTTTCAAAAATGATGCTAAGAAAATGGAATGTTTCTATACAAGATATGAACTTTGATATATAGCTTTGTATATAGCTCATGCTATATACAAAATTTAAACCAAAACAGTTCAGAAAATTAAGTTTAAATCCATAGCAATAAAGTATCCTAGCAAAATACATTTTTTAAAAGTTAATGACTTTGAATTANGCAATATTCTTTTATACTACAGTGAAAAGCCAAGTGTATTAAAAGTGATTTTACTTCATCAAAATAAAACAAAAAATGCTCTTCAAAACATCGNTAAGAAGTGATTCTGGCCTCAAACTCACAGAGATCGTCCTGCCTCTGCCTCTCAAGTTCTGGGATTAAAGGTGTGTGCCACCACACCCTGCTCAAGAAGTGATTCTTATAAAGAATCTATGAAAAATAAAGTAGCTTTTATACACAAACGAACAAGATCCCCACCATACAGAAAGTTAAATAACAAGTGCCTTGGCATAAACTTAACCATGGGTATTAGAGACTACTGCAATGAAAATTATGACAGTAAAGAAAGAAGTTAAAAAAAAAACATTAGAAGATGGAAATATGTCCATGTTCACGGATCTACAGAGTCCTGTGAAGGTGCCATGGTGACAAAAGTAAGAGACAAACATCAAGATGTCAGTGGCATTCTTCACATCAACAGAAAAGGAATGTTCA
>LZPO01087780.1:0-12716 GCA_001675575.1 Neotoma lepida | reverse complement strand
AGGAAGGAAGGAAGGAAGGAAGGAAGGAAGGAAGGAAGGAAGGAAGGAAGGAAGGAGGGAGGGAGGAAGGAAGGGAGATAAAAAGTGTTCATTTACATAAGCAAGGTTGAGCCAGTCACTGGTGGCCAGGTGAAGATCAATCCCCAACCCCTGCTCTCCCTTGAGTTTTTATAAGCAATGCTCTCCTAAAATTGTAAAACTGCCAGGGTGTTAACCACCATATTATCATAATAAAAATATTCCTGCCACTCAGGAAATTCATGCCAAGAAGCCAGAACAAAAGCTAGACAAGTTCTATACTAAACTACATGCGCTCAGCTGGTCCTAGGGTTTTTTATTAGCTATAAATCTGTTGCCCACTATCTGTACTATCTAATCCCACCTGCTCCAGATCTGATGCTCATCCCATTAACTCTGTCCTTCTTGCTGTTCATTTNACAGGTTGGTAATTCTGCCATCACACCCTTGCTTACATCCCTTACATTACCCATATCACAACTTTTCATGTTACTTCGTTATCTTTCCTGCACAGGTATTTCTTCCATTTAACAAATAAAATGAAATCTTCAGATTAACAAATTAACATTTTATGAAAACAAATTAGCTAGAGCTAAANATTTAGGTATTAATGGGATCATGAACAAAGACAGTCAACAGGAACNTGATCTTCCTATTGTAGGAAAAACTTACCCCGTAACATAATTGCAAGAATCTGAAATTCCATGCTATTTAATTAGTCCCCCAAATGCTCATAAGGAAGTAATTCCTCCTGAGAACAGTGAGTAACTCAAAGGGGTGAATTGCTTGCTTCCCAAAAGGTTGTTAATTGTCAAGATTTACTACAAAACCCTCACATTGCTGTATCCACTATTCCTAAACTATTATTTGGGGTACATTTCCCAGTCCCAATTAGACCTCATTATTAAAAGACCCACCAAAAATCCAGGCTCCAAAGTTTCTTGAGTCTATGACCTTCATTTCCCCAGCCCAAGATATTACTAAGATTCTTTCAGAAAGACACTCTCCATTTTTGTAAAATTCACTTTGTTTACTCAGTTTATTTCAGTGGACTTCGGAAGAAAGTGAGCATCAACAGAGGCCATGGAAACCTCCTTTCTTCTATGATTTTGATAAGGATAAATTTCCCTATATTGACCAGTTCCACCTGGCCTCCCAAAAATTATTCTGATATGTTATATTGCTGATACTCTGTGAACAATAAACTGTCCTTTCTCTGACCCAACAGTCTGTGTCTTCAGATGACATTTACCAAAGAAGAGTCTAACATCTTAGCTTGAAAGTGGCGTGGAAACTTAGACCCTTCACAGCTCTTGACAAGATGTTATATTTGAAAATAGANATGCATGTGATAACATTCATAACTGGCTTTTTATATGAAGGGGTAAAAGAGAAAAATTGGCTTGACAAATATCCATTAAGCCTAACTTCTAGTGGATCAGAAATTTGACTTTAAGTAGCATGACACATGAGAATACAGAATTTAGTGTGCCATCTTGGAGGCAGATTGNGGCTCTTCAACAGACCAGAAAGGTCCTTGATCTTGGAGCTCCCCACCCTAGAACCATGGGGACAGAGACGTGTATTCATTTAAATGGCCTCGTCTTCATACAATTAGACTAAGATGGACACTAATTCTGCATTGATCTTTAAGAAAATGATGATATATAATTAAAGTATGTAGCACACTGTACTGATGTCTTACTGAATATATTTTTATACTACTACATTATATTTTTTTATTTTATTTTTTGGTTTTTTGAGAACTGGTTTCTCTGTATGACAGCCCTAGCTGTCCTGGCACATGCTTTGTAGACCAGGTTGCCCTCAAACTCACAGAGATCTGCTTGCCTCTGCCTCTAGGACTAAAAGCATGTGCTGCCACTGTCCTGCTCTGTTTTCTTTCCTAAGAAAATGATCTTCACATTACATTGTCTAGAACTTCAATGTGCAGCAGAGTGGGAAAAGTGGACAAGTGTGTGGAAGAAAGTTAAGCATCATAAATGGAAGCTCAGTATAAAAAGAGAAACAATTTACTCCTAGCCACTGAGCCAGACATCAAAAATCCCAGTCTTGGGATGGGTAGAGGAGTTATTTTCCTTTGACGGTGTGGTCACTGGTAGGTTACCTGTGCTCCAGTGAATACCATGCCCAAGTACAAATGGGCAGCACTGATTGGATTCAGTGGGAAAGAAGAGGAGGAGGAAGAAGCAGAGGAGAATATGAAATTGGGAGGGGACAGCTGGGGTGGGGCACAAGGGAAGTTGGAGGAGGGAAAGGAGGAAATGGATTGCATATATATATAAAATTCTCAAAGGATACAGAAAAAAAATAAAAACAAAACAAAATACAGGCTTACAAGTCTGGTTTCAACACAGATAAGATAAAACTCAAAATAGGTCTGTCTGGAAAGACTATGATAGAACTAACTACAATCATTCAGAGTTTCTTTCTTTCCTTTATCTCACACTCATTCATCAANTTTGCATGCTGTTTCCCACCTTTGTCCAGCCAAAGCCTATGTAGTCTTCAAATTCTATAACCTGTGTAAGTTTTTTCTAATCCACCACGGTTGTATGCCTGATTTTCTCCATATTGAAACATTCTTTCCTGGAGGGAGGTGAGAAGTTCTGACAGTTCCAGTGGGAAGTAAACATACAAGGCCCAGGAAGTAAATAAAACTGAGAAGGTCTAAGAAACCACAAGATTTACAAGGTCCCTCCCCAAGGTTAGATAAGCTCTAACAATCTCAAGGAAGAGGAGAGTTTCTTACCACTTNGCCTGCCTTGCAAGCTGCAGAGAGCTGTAGNGATGCATGTTTTGTGACTTGTGACCTACGGTGGGGTGGGATTTTCAGCAATGNCAATGCTTTTGTATCACCTATGCTCCTAGGAGTAACACTTCACCTTTGGTCCTGGAAATAAATTCCAGTCACTTCCCTGGCTCATTTGGCTTTACTTGCATGCAATTGCTTCTATGGCCTGCCACTGGCNTCCTATCTTGGGTGAAGAGACATTTGTTCACATCCCCCCAGGAAAAGTCACACAACAGTAATTTAGATAACTCTTCCATAGCAGCATCTGAAAAAAAAAATTCACAATGTTCCACAGTANATCACGCCCCACCCACCCCCCACTTTTAGAAGCTGTGCATCTTCCTCCATAACTGACATTTTTTTAATAGATACACCATTTCTAATTTAATGGCTTGTCTATTATAGATGTTCTTTTGATAAATTCAGGCTATAATTCTAACAACACATTTTTAAGGCTACACCAATATGACTCCCTTTTGTACTTAAGCTGGTTTGACTGATTTTCTTTTTTAATATAATTCAAATGCTTAAAACTTCCTGATGAAATCCCACCTTTCTCATGTAAATTCACCCAATGGATTCTAATTTTACACGTAGATTTCTTTGTTTTTCTAAAATGTCTTTATTATTATGGAGATGATCTCTCTTCCTTTTTTTCATTATCTGGTTGGAAATACCAGGATTGTTTTTGTCCTGATTTACTGCCCATNAATTGGCACATTTATCCTAAGCCTAGAATAAAAGAATCAAAGAGATATAGCAACCCATCAAAAACTAAAACAAAGAAATCAACAGGCTATCACATCTTCCCTTTTTTTCATGAATGATGTTGTTGGCAGAAATCAAAATAATTGCAAGCAATGTGACTTAACAAATCAAAGCAAATTTTTTTTGTTTTGCCTTAAAAATTATGTGTTGAATCCAATGAAGCATTCATTCTGCCACATACCTGTAATCGCTCCAACATATGCAAGGTAATTGGGTATATATCTTTGTGGTAAGAACTGGTTGGGTAGTTTAAAGATAGGGACTTTGATTCTTGTCCTTGGGCACAACCTGAAATGCCCTTGGTTATGTCCTCACAAGAGGCCATAAACATCAGAAATGTTTAAGGGCTTTCNTAACCAGTCTGATTTCTTGTTAGCATTTGATTTGTTCAGCTTCTCTTTTTATTCAGTTGCCTGGAAGCCNTCCCTGGGGCTGTGACTGGAACTATAGTCCTACTTAGAATGGAGGCACATAGATGCCTCATGGGTTGGACAACTAGACTGACCAGCTCATTATATTCCATGTGTCAACCCAGAAAAACCTTGAACCCCTGGACAACAACCTTCATCAGTAACCCATTTCTTGGATTTGGTTTTGGTGAACAGAAGTTCTGCTGCTTTATAAACTTGTGCCTGTGAACTTATAATAAAATCCTTTCTAAATCCCATCCTACTGAGAAATTCATTCTTCAAGTTCANGAAACAAAGGACCTGGAAGCCACTGGTTTGGGATGGATTTCNTGGCCATTGGTTTTCCAATATCCTAGCCTCCCAAGCTACTGTTCACTTGAAGTGAGAAAGCCTCTTCCATTGGATCTTCCATTGGAACCCACACACTTTGTCCCTGTCAGTGGAGACTCAGATAGAACAAAGTTAAACCTGGGTACAACTTACCCTAGAGATACACTAAATCTTAACAGTAAAAACAAAAGATAAGACTATCTAGTTTTTGTATGACACACCATATTGTGCACCAGTCAATTAATTAATTTAATTAATTAATTTTTGAATGGCTGATTGATAGCCCTTTTTTTATTATTGTAACATGTGTGTGCATATATGTGTATGTACAAATTAATACAACCTGCTGAGTCTGTTTTTGTTCTTTGTGTGTGTATAGTTTCAAGACTAACAACACTGTATTAGACAAACAATAAGGATGCTCCTTCTGGGAGAGGTTAAGTCTCCTTTTTCCAGCTGTCATTAGTTGTCTTTAGTTCTTTGTTTAGCTAGGGGTGGGACTGCAAGAAATTTCCCTCCTTCCATGTCAACATGTCCATTGCTATTGCCTTTGTTTTGGTCTTGGTCATGCAGCTAGGAGATGATGTTTCACAGCTAACTTCCTNGCATTCTGGCTCTTGCAATCTCCTCTTCCATGATGCTCCCTGAGCTGAAGATGCAGAAACTGTGATGTAAATGTATCCATTAGAGCTGGGACCCACACAATCTGTTAATCTATTCACTGAGGTTTTCTGTGATGGTCTCCGCTGGCTATAAAGAGAGACTTCTTTGATTAGGAGTGGTAACTACAATTATCTGTGGGTCTAAAGATGAAAATTTATAATGTAGTAAGGAATTATGCTGCTGTAGCAAAATGGTAGTGGATTCTTTTCTAAGAACCATGTCCTCACCAGCCCCTTGGGAGCTGGTTCTGTTTTGAATACTAGGCATAATTTCCATCCTGTTAGTGGGTCTTAACTCCAATTAGACAGCTGTTGGTTGCCACCAACATGTGAATTGCACTTGTTGCACCTTTATGCATATCTTACCATGCTAGCGATTGTGTTGTGTCATAAGTGTTGCAGCTGGGTAGGACTATTTAATTGCTCTTTCCCTTGGCAGCTTGCAGAGTATTTTCTGGAACCATGGAAGCTANATACCAAGAAAGAGGCTTTCATATCAGATCCAGTGCTAACCAGTCCTATGTCCTAAATGTGCACTGTCTTCAACAATAGGGATTCATCCTCAACCCCTGAGGTGGAACGGAGGGCCACATCTANAATCTATACTGTTTTGGGAGTGACTTGAACTGTACTGACCAACTATCCTCCTGTCTGCCTCTCCCAGCATGGAGTTATAGGCATGCAGCCACGCTGTCTTTCTATGTGCATGCTGGGAATCCCAGCTCACACCCTCATGCACATACAGCCAGAACTTTTACCCACTGAGCCATCTCCAAGCCCAAATGCCTTAGAAGAATAAGAATGAACTACAGTATCAGAACACAAATGAAGGAAAAGTTATGAGTTCTATCTTTAAGGACAATGGAGTAATAGGTTTAGATGTAGTTAACCCCTGCTGGGTGATATATTTGATATATAATATCAAACAGCCATCAAACTTTCTGGAAACCCATTGTCACCTCTCTACAATGGGAAAATTAACATGAAGATTTGTGGAAATTTGGAAGAAGGTGTAGGAAAGTATTAGGATGGTATCAAGCAGCTAGACAGTTTCCTCTGTATCCATCCATCATCCCCTTGTCTAGTCTCAATATTGTAATGGCACTGTGAGATTTTTAAACAAGTAACTTTTATGTCTGTTTCTACCTCTCTAAGTAAACACTTCCAGTTCTCATGGATAATTAACCAACATTTTTTTAAGTGTCTTTTCAGAAACTTCCTTTTCTCCTGCATGTTTGTAAGTGCAGAGGAGAGAGATATTTGGTCATTTGTTCTGTAGTGTTTTTTTTTTTCTAATTAATGGAATGCATTTTCCTCCACACATCTGCTTTCAAAGAGCAGTTTGGCTAAAAGTAACTTTATTTCTTTATATTGCTGCATTTAAACAGTTCCATATCCATGGGCTTCTAGGTTTTCTTTCATATGTTTTATACTGAAGCAAAGATGAAGGTGACTTTTTCGTACGTGTGAGTTGCTTCTGCTCTAGTCTGAGCACCCATCTCTGGCTATCACTCAGTCCTTGGTTTTGGCTCTCTGTCATTCCTGTGCAAATCAATGACTTCTCTGCAAAAGAAAATTTTTCTCTAGGTAAATGTTTTTTTTTTAATTTTTTTTAGAAAGTTGAATGCTTCTATACAGAGCTTCAAAAGCAATACCAGTTTGCAACTGTCTTAGAGTTCACATTTCATCCTTATTGACTAGTCTGCACTGTAGTAGATTAACTTCNAACCCCAGTGTTGTAAAAGTTGATATGGTAAAGACATCAAAGGTGCTTGTAAAAGTTAAAAATGTGTGTTGTTGTTATTTTTTTTTCATCCTAAATTTCATTTAGCTATTTTCGGAAGCCTCTANCAGGCTGAAGACTCATACTTTATTCCCATAGTGATTCTAACTTATACATATTATCATCNGACAGGCAGAGATGTATTTTCCATTTCATTGATTACCCAATAATTTATATCTTTTTATTTATATGTTTGTAACACCAGTCATCTAATACCCTGCCTTACAGTAGCACTGAAGCATAACTAATCACTGTTATAACAATCTTTTCACAATCTTTTCAAGTACCTTTTGGTGTGGGATAATGCTCTTGTACATTGTAAAGATTTGGTGCTTGAATTGGTTTAATAAAACACTGATTGGCCAGTAGCCAGGCAGAAAGTATAGGTGGGATGAGCAGACAAGGAGAATTCTGGGAAGAAAAAGGGCAGAGTCAGGTGTCACCAGGCAGAGGCAGAGGAAGCAAGATAAGAATGCCAATCTGAGAAAAGGTACCAAGCCACGTGGCTAAAAATAGATAAGAATTATGGGTTAATTAAGTGTAAAAGCTAGTCAGCAATAAGTCTGAGCTAATGGCCAAGCAGTTATAATTAATATGAGCTTCTGCGTGGTAATTTGGGAAGTGACTGCTAGATATTTGGGAGTTGTTGGTAGAACAGAAACTTCCGTCTACAACCTTTCCTTGCCTTTACTCTCCATGGANGAGGTTGTGATTATTCAAAACCACCAATCCAATGGGAATTTTAACTGGACTTCTTCAGTTAGAAGTTAATTCAGTAATAGAGCTACCAGTGAGACNCTTAATGCCTCTTGCTAATAGAAGAAAGAAAAGAAAGAACTAAAAGTTGGTTACTGTTTGGGTCAGGGTAGCACAACCAGTCCCTGGATGACTACAACACTACATTTTTCAGTTATGATTTTGTTGTAAAAACAGAGGAGCACTTTACCAGCTGCCCTTCTATGGTCCATTCTCACACATGTCTGTAGGTATATGACAGAANAGGGGAAAAGGGTCTTGAAAGTTTAACTGTAAATTATGAACTCAAAACAGCACACTTCATTGACTTCCATAGTTAATGCTTATTGTTATTGTTCTTCTAGAAACCACAAAAATTAGTATTTTATTAAAAAGCAATTTTAATTATGAATAGTTATTAAAATCCCTATAATAATGTGGCATAGAATTCCCATTGTGATGAGAAATACTTCTTTTGAAGTTTACTTTACTAATCTTTCTAAAAATATCATTATGTGGGGCAGAAAGATGGCTCAGCAGTTAAGAGCACATACTACTCTTACAGATGACCCAAATTCAGTTCTCAGCACCTATGTCCAGTGGCTCCCAAACTCCAGTAACTCCAGCTCTAGGGGAATCTGATGCCTGTGGCTTCCATGAGCACCTGAACTTACATGCACATATACATAAACACACACACACACACACACACACACACACACACATACACACATACACACACACAGAGGGGGAGAATTTAGAATAAACCTTGGGGCTGGAGAGATGGCTTAGCAGTTAGGGCACTTAATGCACTCCAGAAGACCTCAGTTCAGTCATTTGCCAGCACCCACATCAGGAAGCTCACACCCGGTTACGACTCCAATAGCAAGGAACCCCATGCCCTCTGGCCTCTGCAGGCACCTGCACACATGTGGTGAACATAAACTCACATAGGCTCACACACATACACATCAATAAAAATAGTAAAAGGACCTTTAAAAACAAATAAAACAAGTCTTTTAAAAATATGTACCATTACATGACATGTTGATTTTAAAATCTATCTTCTGCTTTCACTGTTTCTCACACCAAAGCCATCAATTTCTCTTTTTGAGTTTTAATGAAGTTAAGGACTCTGTTAGGACCTGAATCTCATGTGCCACCCCCCCCCCATTTCTATTGAATCTCATGTGTCCATTCCCCTTTTCTGTTCCCAGGCTCCCTGGTCACATAGTACTTCATTGCCCTCATCACATAGCACCATAGCTAGACATTTAGACATTTATTTTTCTGCCCAAATTATAAGCTTTGGGGACATATTCTTGCTATTGGTATCAGTGTTCACGTGTATATTCAGAGGCCCAGCATCTGAAGGGTACCTGGAACTCTGTAAGTATTTAGCGCATGTGGGTTCATGATAAACCAGCAAAGGTATCATCAGATCCTCCATGTTATTCATGGTTTTGTCAAGAATTTAAATCAGAGTCAGAATCAAATCAAAAGATAGTCTGTAAAGTGACTTTTGTCAGAAACTAATCACCTTATTTTAAGCTAAATTTTGAGTTCATTTTGATGTGTGTGTGAGAGAGTGTGTGGTATGGGTGTGGGTGTATGAGTGTGGGTGTGGTGTCTGGTGTGTGTGTGGGGGGGGGTGTGTATGTGTGTGCAAAGCAGCCTCCAGACCAGCAGCAACACTGGGGCTGTTTATAAGTACACATGTAATGTGGTGATGCAATATTATATTTCCATTGGGCAGAACTGCTCTGTTGTTCGCTACTGTGCCAGAAACATGTGCGAGCGAGGTTTGAACCGAGGGCCTCAAGCACAGTAGTCTGGCGCGCTGCCTCAACTCCACATAAGCAGCCTCAGAACTGCTCTGTAACATCTACAAGCAAAAATAATTCAGTTCTTGGTTAAAACCTTTAACCAATATGAAGTCTTCAATGGCTAAATGTATATGACGTAGCTGATAAAGTAGAAGCTATTCAAAGAAAAGCCCATGCTCTGCAAAGAAATAAAATATATAATGCAAGCTAGTGAGGAAACGAAAAAGGAAAGCTTCCCTCCAGGTTATTCTTTTCTGTCTATTTAGGGAACAGAAGAAATACTAAGCATGAAATGCAATCAGGAGATGCAGAGATATTATTATTTCATAATTTCAAAATTTCATAGGAATATTTCCTTAATGTATTATCAAAACTCAAAATTAAAAACTTCCATCCACATCACCCTATCAAACAAATACTTCGGCAGCAATTGAACCCAGTTAGATTTTTAGAAGGTCCTACAGAGATTCATGCATGGAAGATACGTATCTTTAAAATGAAAGTTTTAAATGAGATAAAGTCATGGCATTTTAAAAACAAAGTTTGAAATGATGCAGTAATTGCAATAATTAGTCATCTACCCTAAAATTATCTGTTGTAATCTCTACTTCTGGATATGGATAGCTAAATAATAATGTATAAACAAACAACATCAAAGTGCCTTTTTGGCTAATGGCCACATTGCTACTTCTGAACTGAGGCCAGTTATAATGACATCACTCCAGCTTCATGTCCTTTACTGGCCTTCCTACGTATGTTGCTAAAATGTATTTAATGTCTTCCCTGCAATTTGTCTTTAATTCACTTTGTCCTTCTTTCCTTAAATAATGACTTGACATCTCTTGACCTCAACCTATAATTTTGGCTGATAATATCACTGAGCGATTCATCTACAGAAATGGCCTTGGAGAATCGTCTGCTGTGTATATATATATGCAAATCTGAGAGAAAAGACTGAATTTATATAAAACATATCTGAGATTATTTTAAATATACAAAAGCCTCACTTTCATTTTACAAGCAAGGTAGGATGTCCCTCAAGCTGAGAAATCCAGTTTCCATGGTTCCACAACTATAAAAATGTATACTTAGTAAACCCATCTTCATGAGTTGTTTATCGGGTACCCTGAGAAATCAGCATCCACTCAGTTGAAACCATAAGTGATGTCCCATTAGCTAGTTCTCTAAACATGATTAAAGGCTTGAATATGTTTGACTATCCATAATAAGAAAGGAAAATTAAGTAACTATCCATTTGAAATAAAATTACCTGTTTGAAGTGGTGAAACTCAAAGCTAGTTTTCCCAGAAGTGTGACCCGGTTAATAAATATGTACTAGTATAATTATTATATAATAAAATGTGAACTCACTTATTTAACATTGTCTCATTATCTGTGCATTCACACATAGTAAGTAAAATTTCATTAAATTATTCAAGCATTGGGTTGTTTTTTCTTGTTAAAAGAACCTAAAGAAATTACATGTGTAATTTGACAGCACTTAGAAAGTGAATGCTATTGGAAGGAGGGCGAGCAAGTATTCATCCCTTCCTCCTATGAGGAAAAATAATATGAAATTTACACTTAGTTTTNAAAGTTACAAACATTACCAATAGGAAGAGTGAGCATGACGTACAATTGGTAAAGAGTTGGAGCTAGCCAGGAACGCACAAGGATGACCACCGCTTGCTGTAAATACCGCTCTCAGTTTACACTCTGTGAGAATCACCTTACACTACTAATACCCTTCAGTACATTCTTTAGCTCTCGGTTCTTGTTTCTTTCAGAAACAGGCTTTGCAATTTAAAGGATAAACTTGTCAACATTCCAAATCCATATCCAATTCAAAATATCCCCCTTCCGGTTTAAAACCATTGCTTAGCAAGCTCTAAGCTTGGTCAACAGATGAGTTTCCTTTAACCCCACTTTATATACAATTCCTAACACATGGGAAGGGGTCAGGGAAGAAGAGTGATGGAGATCAATGCGTAGTCCTCCATTCCCTGAAATCATTTACTACTGTTTAAAGTTAAGACATCAGGAAAGAGAGGCACACTTACACATTAAACATTGTAAAGGCAAGCACCAGGAAATCCACAAAAATAACTGTTCATATCATGAAGATGGCTTTTCTTATCCATTTTACATTATTATGTATTCAATAGCCATATTACCTTGTGCATATGTCATCCATGGTGGAAGGCTCAATCTTGTGTAGAATCTTAGGCTGCTGCTGTGAGCTCATAGGTACAATAATGAAGACGTGGAAAGTGTCAATACTGGTATAGGCACATAAAACAACAGAACATACTAATTGTCTTTTACAATTTAATACATGAGATACAAAGAAAAATGAGGACTAGGAAGAGATAGTGATTAGGAGTCAAATATGAGAAGTCTCAACTACAGGTGACTTGGGCCTTGAACTTTCTGCAATCCTGCTCAAGAACTGGTCATAATAGGATCTGAAGGTGCTAGAACTCCCTGACTCCACACAGGAAAGGCAAAGGCTAACAGTAAGCCACTGTCCAATGCAAACACTGAGCAGAGCAATGAGAAGCTCCTGTCATAATAATGATACACAAGGGTCTTCCTATTCATTTTTGTCAATCCTAGTTGTATTACGAAATTTTGATTTAAATGAACAATAAAGATACTTGATCATTGGACTGGCTTCATTAGATCCCTTAATGCAAATGTCATTTTCAATTCTTGTTTAAAGACATGTGGAATTGCTTCAGACTGCATAAGCAAGGTGGTATTTAATAGTCTAAACTCCTCCTCATATTTGAAATAGGTATGTCTCTCTAACATTCATTATACATTGGTCTACCCTTTGCATTTTAAGTAAATTGCCACTACAAAAGCCTGCTCAACTGGAACATTTCTTAATCCTATCAACTCCAGTCAAAATCATCCTTTTCCATCTACACACACTTAGCTTTCAAGTCCAAAATCCAAAGAAACATTTGAATTATTAAAGTCAATCTCATGAAATGGATTTGTCCCAGTGTAGAGCAAAGAATTTAAAGAAATTCCAGGGTATATTTGATCTTATATTGGCTAAACAAGACTCCCAAATCAAATCAGTAAAGTGATCAATATTATATTCTTTGCATGCTGTTTGTAATGATCAGGTTTGAACACTACTTTTTTTATTATTTTGCAATATGTAGTTCACAATAGTAAAGTAACTAACTTAACAGATATCTATTTGTTATTAGTATTTGACATGATTTCAGGTTCCCCAGACTTTAAACAAAGAAAGAAATAATTCTTGCTCTCTGGATCTAGATGATCAGAGTGTAACCTCACAATCCTCCTTGAACTAAAATAGAGGAGCATTGAGGCTGTGAAGTAAAGTGGTGA
>LZPO01087779.1:27156-38772 GCA_001675575.1 Neotoma lepida | reverse complement strand
GGCATTTTCTTAATTAGTGATTGATGGGGGAGGATCCAGCCTATTGTGGGTGGTACCATCCCTGGGCTCGTGGTCCTGCTTTCTATAAGAAAGCAGGTTGAGCAAGCCATGGGGAGCAGGTCAGTAAGCAAGACCCCTTCATGGCCTCTCCATCAGCTCCTGCCTTCAGGTTCCTGCCCTGCTTAGTTCTTGTCCCGACTTCTTTGGATGATGTACTGTGATGTGGAAGCACAAGCTGAATGAACCANTTCCTCCCCAACTTGCTTTTTGGTCATGGTATTTCATCGAAGCAACAGAAACTCTAACTAAGGTGTGTGTGTGTGTGTGTTTCCTGAAAAAAAGTCTATATTCTCTAAGCTTATTTCTTTGTACGAAGCCTTTCTCTTCTAAAGGCCTTGAGTGCATTCTGGCTTCTTTTCTTAGTCACACTGTTACACAGCTCTTTAGCAAGACCGTTTATGGCATGAAGATAAAGAAGAGAGCTTCAGTGGACTATTATGATCCTACTGAGATGGTCATATCTATTTTAGATGCTTGTATCAGGCTGTTTTCCCTTAATATCATTAATTATTTTGTTCTCCTAATTCCAACATCAGCTTCCAGTCTGCTTTGATAACCTTTTTGCTCATAAGTTCCTTATGCAAGTAGGCTTAAGTGAAAAGAATTCCTGATACACAGTCTTACAAGTATACTGGCTTCTGTAACATCTATTTCTTATATCAAGTTAGGAAACTTGATTTGGGACAAATGTCAGTCTTACGAGGGCAGGTCATACAAATTTCTGTTTTGAAAGGATGCCTCCATTTATGGTATTCTGTCTGTACTGNTCAGACTTTGCATCATTGTGGCAGTGTACCTGACATGACTTAAGGGAGAAAGGATATATTTATCTCAGGGTTTCAGAGGGTATGCTCTGTGAGCTGTGTTGATTTTGAGCCTGTAGACAGAACATCATGGCAGTAGGTATGTGTGGCAGAGACTATTAATTTCATGAAAAGAAGTGCGTAGGGGAAGGTGCTGCCTCCCGAGACATGATCCTGACCTACTTCCTAGTTAGGATCCCCATCCTAAAGTCTCTAAANTCTCAAGGTGGGCACCAAGCCTTCAATACGTGAAGCTCTTGAGTAGTCACTTCTTATCCAAGGGTACCACCACCACCAATCTGAGTGTTAATCCTCCAGGTAAAGGCAACAACAAAAACAAACAAACAAGTGAACTCTCGCCAAAAGAAAGAATAGATTCCCAGGAAGTTTATTAAACTGCAGGTCCTGTTTGTANTTTCTTATCAGACAAGCCCATTTGTGTCAGAGCTTTCATAGGAGCAGCGTATGCTTCATTGTTGTAAGCAATACTTTCTCTTGTGGGGGAAGAGGTTATATCCTAGGTGCCAGAGGGAACTACTCAATTTTGTGTACCTTAAGTGTGTCTCATAAGAACCAATTCAAATAATTTAGGCACTTGCATTCTTGTTTCAAGCCTGTATTCAAGAAGCAACCTATAAGTAACATTGATTGCGTCATCATGCCGCAGTCCCCCAGCTAACATCAATCACATTTGGTATACTTAAAAAGCAAGTCTTTGCCAATACCTGATTTGAAGAATCACCCCAAGCCTATTTNTTTACAATTGTTGGCTCTACTAAAATGACCTCCTGAAGCTAATCACCTGGAAAACATTACAGATTTCTTGCTGAGGAAATCAGTCTTTCCAAATGCATTTTCCAGTNTAGCCTTTAGTCTCCTTCTTGTCTCTGGTTTTGCAGTATCTGGAGAAAGCCTGAAGCATGCCTCTTTAAATGTCAAAGTCATTAATCTCCACCAGGCTCTTGGGTTCTAAATCCTACCTCTTCTGCTGATGGGTAGCACANTGACAGGAGTCTCGTCTTTCTCNATACTAGCTCCATTGATGGAGAGTCAACGTCATCTGAAGATGNTACAGCATATTGTGCTTTGTCTTGTATATGTAATATGTAAGTATCCTTGAACTGATAATGTAATCTGCCATTTGAAAGCTGACCCACTGCTCTTACCCAGTGATTTTTTTGGGATCTNTACATATTCAATTTTGTGTATGTGATATGTGTGTCTATGTTCTTATGTGTACATGTGCATGAGAGGCCAGAGGTTTTCTTCTTCAATCACTCTATCTTGTTTTCTGAGATAAGATCCTTCGCTGCACCTAAAGTTAACTGATTTAGATAGACTGGCTGACCTGTAATCTTCAAGGATTTGCCTGTCTCCCCCTCCCCAGTGCAGAGATGACCAATGCACACCACCATCTCAGGCTCTTTGTGCGGGGCGGGTATGGGGTTATAACTGAGGTTCTCATGCTTGCATTACAGGCATTTTACTGACTGAGCTGTCTCCCCAGCCCTCTTTAAACAGTGTAAATTATCCTTCCTTAAACATTCATACATACTCTTGAATATCTAGTACCTTATGAAACATAAGCTATGGTTTACTTCAGAATAGTGCTACATTGTTCCCTTCTGTTCCTTTTCCTTGCTCCATGCTGGTGGATGTTTTTATATTTATTTCTCATGATTTAAAAGCTTTTGACCCGTTCTGGTCTCCTGACTCTCATCAATAGCTACCTTTCTCACTTAGGGGACATCATCCCTGAACTCTGTCTTTTCTTTTTTTTCCACCACTAAGGTCCTTTCCACTCAGGTGTCCTCAGGCACACAAGAGATCTCTNGAATCTCCAAGCTTACATGGCAAACATTTCACATTTCTTACAGTGTAGTGGGTTTTTTTGTCTTATTAATCGCATTATTCTTTTAGTCAGTTTAAAACATCATTTACCCCATCCCTCACCAACCAGTATATTTATTGATTTCACACTCACCTGTGCTTTCTTTGGCACTAGATTTCTTAACAGACCTTTTGACAGATTTTTAATTTTCATTTTCTCAGCCCATTCCACCCTCAGCTCCCTGGAAAATGAAGTTTGATTCTCCTTCCCTCCTGAGGTAGTTATTCCCAGGGCACTAATGACTTTTTAATCAAATAACNTGTTATAAGTATTCACAGTCCTCTTTCCTTTGTGGCCCTACATAAATACACAGTCTAAGTACTTTTCTCTCTCCCCTGCCTTCTGTGCCACCATTCCCTCCTGCTTTTCTTTCTCCTCCCTTAAGTATCTCTCTTAAACAATAATGCAGACACCCAGCATGAGACCATTTTGTGAATCTCAGAATTCCAGGATGGATGCTCTGATGTCCTAGCCCTTTCCCTCTTTTCCTTTTATATACATAATTTCAGATAAGCATCTTTGCCAGTGGATTCAAATATTGTCTGTTTGGTATATGTAACATACATCACATTGAAAGAAAGAATACAACACAAAGTATAAAATCATAGACTGTGGAGATGGCTCAGTATAGGTGAAGTGCTTGCTGTGTAAGCATAAGAACCTGACTTTGAATCATTATTGCCAACCTAAAGCTGGGTGCAGTGGCATGTACCAATAATCCCAGTGCTGGACCTGTACTCCCAGCGCTGGAGGAGGGGTCAGAGACAACCTGGAGGTTGCTGACCCACCAATGTAGCCGAAATGAAGAGCCCTTCATTCAATAAGAGAGACTCTATCTCAAAAAATAAAATGAAAAGTGACAGAGGAAAACAGTGGATGTCAACCTCCGGCTTCTATAAGAACAAGTACATATATACCCTTCCCAACAGGAACTTTCTCTCTCTCTCTCTCTCTCTCTCTCTCTCTCTCTCTCTCTCATACATACACACATACACAGAGAGAGAGAGTGCAAAAAATAAAAAATCAGATAGCTATAATTTCAATTAGTAGTTATATGTATATGTTTTTCTGAAAATATTACATTACTTCTATCATTTTAACTTTCTTCTGATTAGAATCAAAACAACTGAACAAAAAAAGCTTACTTGCTCCCTGAGAGCAGGAATTATCGTACTCACTTGATTTCCCCCACAGATTCATGATTAGGGATTTATACATCCTAGGCACTCAAGCAACTTTATGATGCTTGTAAATATAGTGACGGTGACAATATGTAACTGTGCTTGCCTAAGAACATTCCTTATAAAGTAAAATATAAAAGATAAAATAGATGCCACTTTTACCAAGTTCAGTTTCCCGAAGATTATTTTTATTGAGAACCATAGGCAAGAAATAACTTTCAATTACACATAATAAATTTGTATTCAAATACAGCCCATTCCTGGAGCTCTGGCTAGAATACTAACTTTGTTTAAGATGTTAGCACCCAGGACCACTATATATTTCTGTACCTCACTGACACTTCTCTCAATGTGATTTACATAATCATTTTAATCAAAAATGAAGTTGTGAAATGTATTTCAGCAATTCTCTGGTCTTAGCTCTTCATTTTATATAAGGAAAGANTGAAGCTGGAGGGACTCAATGAGTTCCTCAATTTCAATTTGCTGATTAGTGACAAAGCTGGTAGCATCAGATTTTCCAGGGCCAGGTTGAACGCTCTTTACATTCTTCCACAAGTTTATACGTAACTAGTAAAGCCAGTTCTGCCGATAAGACCAGATGGACTTTAAGTAAAAACAGAGCTCCGCCCTCACATTGGAATCTGCTTGCTGCTCTCATCTTATGCTTGCCCACAGCACTATGTAGATAAAGAAAGGTGGCAGCTGCTTTTCTCAGTGCGGCAAGTGGTACTCCTGGTGTTGTTCACATTGGCAAATATGTTGGGAAGTTTTTCCATCACTTTTTTCTCGTTTTTTGAATTTTCTAGGTAACTGTTTTGTATCTACTCAGTTATCCCTTATTTATCAATATGTTTTTATTAAAAAATGTACTTTATTTCAGTTTGAATCATGAGGATACAGAAATGCAGGTGATTTATAGGCCAGTCCCTCCTTATAAAAGCTAAGTGAGTGTCCATTGAGAATTGATGGAAATAATATACCAAAGCACTCTATTCACTGTGAATTACCGNATGTGTCATTCAAATAATCAAGTAAAGGCAATTTAAACATTTCAGTGCTCTAAACATGTGTAAATATATGACAGCGTGCACATAGGCAGGAAGTAGAGGTGGAATTGGGGAGGAAAANGTNACAATGGTGACAATAATCTCTAGTTTGAATCAGGAACAACTAATAGAGATTCCTGGAGGGATGATGATGGAAAGTAGTGGACTCAGAGATAAGGGGAGCAGGGATTTAGGTAGAGATAGGAGANCAAGCAAAGGNACGGAAATATGAATGGCAAGCCATCGTGTGTGGTCAGAACTTGAAAAAGTGGAGAATGGCAAGAGGCAGGAGAGAGAGGGAGCAAACTTTGGAGGGCTTTATGGTTCATGGTCATGAGTTTGACTTCTGTCCTTGACTTTTGGGTCTATAACTCTCATCATCTGAAAATACAATTGAACACAGCCTCTTTTTAGACTATTCACAGTGGTATGGAGGAGAGAATCCTGGGCTTATCATGAGCAGACCTGAATTCAAGTTCCTGTTTTTTGAACCTCCTAGTTGTAAAATTGTGCCCATTCACATAATCTCTTCAGATTTCAGTTATTCTATTTGTATAATGCAGTAATGAAAATACACTTTCCTATAACAGCGAGTCAAATAGAATTTTGAAATGGGAACATACTTATATTGTGATAGAGCACTCCTGTTGCCTTTACTTCAGGGGTAGAAAACTTCTCTTGCAAAGGAAAAAAAAGAAACACTGTTGGAGAACTGCACCTCAAGTTTGCTTTCAGTCTGTCCTTTGGAAATACAGATACAGCATGTGTATATTTTATTTTATTTTTTTAGTGAGGTTCTGTTAGGAAAGGGGAAGCCAGCCTGAGGTATTTTTTGGGGTTCAGGGATCACAGGAGTCTTGGAAGAGATTGGGTAGTGGACAAAGGAAAACTATTGAATTAGGAGAACTGATTTGATGCTTATACTACTCAAAATTAAAATTAGCCTGAAGGACATAAGCAAGCAGTTTTCAAATGATTGGCTCAAAGCCACTTGAAAACTCACAAGCCATAACCTACCCAATTCTGTTCTTCTATAAAATAGTGAAGATTAAGTTCCATGATTATAGGAAAAAGAAAGCAAGTGACTGTAACACAAATGTAGGAAAATGTCTCAAATATTTTCCAGTTTTAGGGAGTTGAAAATCCAATAACCTCAAAATCATTTTCAAATGTAATCTCATATAACACATTTCAAAAGTTAAGATTAAAACTGACACAAACGTTGTAGTTATTCTTACATAATCAAATATTTTATAGCTGCTTATTGGCTTGATGGTTGGAAGTGGGAAATATTTTTTGTGACTTTTTTAAAGGGAAAACATACTGCAATTCTAAACTAATTTTTAAGCAAATTCTTAAAACAATGATTTCTATAGGCCTGAACACAAATATTTGAAATGAAATTTGATGCCATGTCCATTTAGCTAAACAAGAGTAGTGAGTTCCCACTAGGGCCCAAAATATCCATTCCAAGCCTTGGGTTTTGACTGGGTTTACAGTACCATGTACATATTCCCTCCTGTGGAGAAGGCCTCAAATCTAATCTGAGAGTGGTGGATTACCCTCATGCCCTAGTTTCATTTTAGTTGCTGNGCTAAAACACCCTTACAAAAGGCAAATTAGGTTATAATTTGAGAAGGTTTGAGTGAGATCCCCCACCACCACCCACCCCCACTCCCACTACTGCCAATCAATTTTAGTGATTTAAATAGTTGGTGCCTGATTGGTGGCTGTTTCAGGAGAATTAGGAGGTATGGCCTCACTGGAGGAAGTATGTCACTGGGATCAGGCTTTGAAGTTTCAAAAGACATTGGCCATTTAGAGTTTTCTCTTTCTGCTTCCTGTTTGTGAATCAAAATGTGTGCTTTCAGATGCTGTTCCAGGACTGTCCCTGCCTTCTGACTGCCATGCTCCCCACAGTGATGATGATGGACTGTTACCTCTCCATAACTGTAAATCCCAAATAAACCCTTCCTTCTATAAATTTCTATGACAATGGTATTTGATTACAGCAATAGAAAAGTAACTAATACATAGTTCATTGTAGCAAGGATGTCAAGGCTGCAAGAACATAAGTAGTTCTTCCCATCACATACACTGTGTGCAATAAAAACATTAGTGATTAGTTAATTAGTCACTAACAATGCATTAAAGGAAGAAAGAAAAGCATCTCCCTATGGAGTCATTTAACCAAGAACAAATCCAGATTTGAATTCTCTACTTCATGTTCCCTGTGTCTTCTGTCCTCCATCTGCCTCTTGTATGAGTCAGAATCTGTGTATGCCTAAAGGTTGCCTTGTGAATTGTCCCTGAGTCTGTTTCTGTCCCTATATGTCTTTGTGTGTCTGTCCTTCACAAAGGGCTTTGTCTCTTCATTGAATATCACAGAGGCATCATATAGGAAAGGATGAGAGATCTTTTACAGAAATCTTTAACATAGTTTTTGAAGGAATTTAGTGAGACTGACTCCAACTGACTCAAACAACTAGATAACAAACAGTATTACAAACACCATTGTTTATCAACCAATACCCATAAATGTTGTATTTGACATTTATGGTGGATATTTATTTTGAAAGATTGCTTTCAATGCCTAGGTTTGCTGTTTTCAGCAAATGATACGCATGTGCCATCTGGGTCAGGGGCACGATGGATGAGGACACAATTTAAAATTGCAGCTATGTATTAGTTTAGGTTGTAAAAGTTGATTATATGGGAAATCCAATGCAACTAAGGTTGGTTATTACATTATTCTCTTAAAATCAGGTTTAGCAAACAGTTCGAGTATACTGCAGGATACTAGTCTTAGCTGATATGTGACTTCAAGTTGCATTATTAACTCTGTCTGTGAGGTCCAGCAAAAGTCCAGTCTCTTAGAAAGGAAGAGATACATTAATAATCTCATATTGCCAAAGTCCACAGTCAAAAGCAGAGAGAAATAAATGCATTGATGCTTACTTGNTTGCTTTCTTGTGCTCAGCTTGACTCCTCCACACTGTGAAGCAGGCAATCATTAATGTTGAAACTCACAACTGGTCAAGGTGCAGTGACTAAGTTTCTGTGGGGTACTCAGCCACAAATGGGGCTTCTCTATCATCCCCACTAAAGAATCAGAGACAGCCTCAGAAGAGGGGGCAGAAAGACTGTAATGGCCAGAGGCAAGGAAAGACAGCAGCAAAATATGGTCTTCTGGACATGACAGGAATGCTACATACATGAACTATAGCAGCTGTGGTTGCCTGCACAACCCTTCACAAGATAAAGCCAGTAAACATTGCAGCATAGAGTGGGGAGGGTTCATGAGCCCCCACCCCTGAAGAACTATAGTTGATTTCTTCTGTGGAAGGGAAAGTCTGTTTTCTTCAGTAATGATCTCTAGTAGGTCAGTTATGCTCAGCAGATGGTCCTATAATGGACAGCACAAGTTGGATCTCTTTTGCTTACAAAAAAAGAAAAGAAGACAAAGTTTGGAGGATTAGGCTAGATGAGAATGGATCTGAGAAGAGTTAGAAGGACACCTGCAGCTAGTCAATGGTTTCTAGACATGGCTGGGAGTCTATACCCATGAAACCTCAACAATACCGTTTCCACCAAAACCTGCATAAGAAGAACAGCATTTGATGTGGCAACATGGATAGAGAAAATTTCACAAATCCCGCCCTTCCATGAGGAGCCACAGACATTCAATGGCTGTCTAGAGTGGGAGAATCAGTTTTCTCCAGGGTTGCTTTCCCTGATAGGTAATTGAATCCGAAGTGGTCAGCCCTAAACCCATGTACAAGTAATGCTGAATGGACTCAGCAAGTTGTATGCATGTGTGTTTGTGTGTGTGTGTGTGTGTGTGTGTGTGTGTGTGTTTTGTGGATGTAATAATGATAATTAGTGAAGAAGAAGGTCATTAATTTGAGAGGGAGTTGGGAGGGCATAGGAAGAATTGGAGAAGGAAGAGGGAGGGATGAAGACATTACAATTACAGTACTCACATNTGTAATTATTTTAAAAAATGAATAAAAATCCCCCAGAACTTGTCTCCAATAGCAAACTTCCTTCAGCAAGGCTTTACCTCCCAAAGGTTCCATAACCTCCCCAAACAATGCTACAAACTGGGTTCAAAACATAAGTCTACTGGGGACATCTCTCAATCAAACTACCATACCATCACACTCCCAAAAGTATCATGCCACTATTATAACACTGGGTACATCATTCCTGGGAGGTTTACATTGTGGTTCATAAAGTTTACTGATGGGTAAGATCATTGTTGCTTTTTATCTCCCCCAGCAGCCCACACAGCACCTTCTGGCGCTATGAAAGCTGGCCATCAGCGAAGTTTTTAGTTTACTTCCATCTTAATTTCTCTGTATCTTCTATTTAAGCCAACTGTAGTGTCCTCTGCAACAAGGTATTATCATCTAGTTCTGGNTGACAACCAAGAGGAAAGGCAACACAAATGCAACTCTCAGCATTAATTAGAGAAGCTTCTCTTTGGAATGAACTGAGATGAGTTCAGATATGTGTGGTTACACAGGATACCTAGAATATATTACAGTTGACTATTCAGCCCTAAAAAGGACATGAATCCTACTGCCTCTAAGGAACATTGCAAAAGTGGGACCAGAAAGAATGTAGGAGCTAAAAGGAGAAAGGCTTCCAAGTGTTATCTTCAAGGTGTGACATAGCTATTATAAACATTATCTCACAGCAGCTGCAGTTGCTGTAATGGGCCTGTATAAGACTAGACCTTTCAATAGCCAGTCATGAATCACAGATCGAAGAAGGGCTTATGGGGTTCTACCCCTCACTGCTGATCTATTAGCANCTGATGGATTCTGGGAGAGGGACAGCCATTGTCTTCANTTATGTACCCAATGGTAAGCCTACCAGGCTCCAAAACCTATAGCCACACAGATGCTCTGAGTTAAAGTTAGTTGGTCACACACACAGAAAGGCATACATTTCAGAAAGGCATTGGGAGCTGTGTGGCCTAGTTTCAGACCAGTATATTAGTGCTTGTCCAACTCCCCAGATGAGGCAAAACCCACAGGGACAGTCTTACTTGGCAAGGACCAGTGGACTTGGGACAGTGCAGAATATTGCTGGGACTACATGGCCTCCATGCTCTCTTCTCTNTCGCACTATTGATAACTCATTGGCAGTTTCAGTGTCACATTGTCAGTCAGCCATGNAACAGATNTGNTCATTCCTGGAAAACCCATCTTTTCTAGAATATTTTCCTCTAAAATTATTTGGGAAGTGATGCTTCTCAGGTTTCTTGCCTAGAGATGCCAGCTATCACTCCAGACGCCAGGAGCTGTTCTGATTCAGTGCTGACAGGATCAGAGGCATATCACCCCTATTTCTGTAAATATGCTTTGTTAAGTTTAAATGATATCATTCTTTTTGAAAATGTGCCTATGTTTATCACCTTTTAGTTTTGTAAAGACAAGTTGTACCTGGCTTCATATTTGGCCAAGCTAACAAAATGATGTGTTGTTTTGGTTTAAAGATGTTTTGATGTAAAAACTGGGAAAAAACATACTTGATCTATTTGTTTTTGTTGGAGGTTAACATTGGAGGGTGGGAAAAACATGTTTGTTAGTATGGAAAAAACATGCTCATTTTTGAAGTATAAATAAAGATGGCTGGAGCAATTTGGGGCCACCACTTGTGTGAAACTCATCTGGTAATTGGACAGTTCATTTCTTCACACAGATGCCCCTTCGCTGTCTCAGGACCTGAACCCAGGCGGCAGCAGGACCACAGCAGAATGGGACCTGAGGGAGGAAGAAAAAGTCCAGAAGTGGGAGGGAATTAAGAGAAGATAGGAATGAATGTAACAGAATTCATTATATACATGTATTACATTACCAAAGAACAAATGCAATCAATACAAAAGAATAATTTTNAGCACTTATAAATGNTAAAAAACTTGGAGTGCTATCTATGGTTGGGGAATTTCTAAGATGGCTTTCTCTGATACATACTATCTACATTCAAGTTTTATGAGACACTCAACTTCTTGAGCAGTCTGGGTCTAGGGACTTGCTTAACCCATGAAGCTCATCAGAAAAGTGCCTCAGTTGTAATTTCTAAAATATGNTGACAAAAGCTGGTGAATTAGATGCTATATGCTGCTTTCTGGAGAGATTCATGACAGACAATGCTACAAAGCAACAGCCAATGATGGATTGGGGACCTTAGTTCAGAGGAATAATTACCTGACAGGAAAAAAAAAATCTACGTGAAGAAAGTTCATGACTGAGCCAAACTGAACTCTAGCATCACAAATAAAAATACTTATTAACAAGCTTGGAAGTTGACACTTCTGCAGTCCATCTGTGATGTGTTCTCTGTTACTGGACAACTTAGAGTCTTTGACTGTGAACTAGAAAACTCAGGAAGTAGCACCAGATTTCCAGCCCAGCCAAAGCATAACATATTAAGTCACTAAAGTTTGGGGAAGATATCCATGGATAGCTTCTATGGATCCTTATTTATAGTTTATGTTAAAGTAACCTCATTTCATGGTGTGACAAATTTATTGACATTGTTTTCCTTTGTTATTTTCTTTCTGGCATAGCTTTTGAAACTTTTGCCATACATTAAAGAGTCTGCCCAGTCTTGTACCTGTC
>LZPO01087778.1:43208-56463 GCA_001675575.1 Neotoma lepida | reverse complement strand
AAGAACAGTATAGCTCAGTGTTGCCCATTCTCTTACCCTTTCATGTCCTTCTACTTCCTGCCAGGCGATGATGTAATAAGAAGGGCTCACAAGATTACTGGCACCTGCATCGTGGCCTTCCCTCCTTGAGAACTGTCTACAGCATTCTGTGACAGCAGCTCCAGAGGACTACGATAGTCAGATAAAGAACTGAGTTTGGTAACACATTTAAATNGCCCAAAGACATTGAAAGCAGATGCCAAAACACTACCTTCTCATTGCGAACTCATGTAATTTCATTTTGCCAACTAGATAGTTTATGAATTGACTGAAGAGACAAGCACTTCACTTCAGTCTGTTGCCCTGTGATTATCTTAGATATTAATTGGTTATGATCACAGTTGCCGCAGTACTGGATTTACCACAGAGTTTGTGACTCACTGCCATGTGGAAATGATGATCTGGAACTGTTAATGATTTCAGTGAGATTTCCTAATTACTCAGATACTATTGCGTAAAATAAGGTTTACCCTTACAGTCACNACTTAGGTCCCGTGAAGAGAGATGTGAGAGATGTAATATTGGGCACACGGATCACAATCACCTCTCTATATGAATTCTTATTGGGAGTTTGCAATTAAGAAACACCCACTAAGTTTAACCCATGAATGCTTTTGCTGATCTTCATTTAGATATCAATTGACTCACAATTAGATATCAATTGATATCACAATTGCTTTGTGATACTCAATTGCATTTCTCGGTGGTAAGCTGGTCAGGTAGTCATGTTTTCCTGCTCCCATGACACTCAGGAGACTGCCAGTACAGCACTCTTCATTACNGGTAACTGCAGAGGTGTCTCTCAACTGTCCTAGACTGTGAGTTCCCTGAAGGCAGTGGCCACCACTTGATTTTTATCCTTAGTATCTGTCACAGGCCCAGACATTTGTTCCATGTTTAATAAAGGTTTGGTGATGGAATCAAATGGTCACAATATATTGTGTTTATATTAAATATTTCTGCCAGTTAACATAACAAATTGTTATTTATTTTTAGTACTTATTTTTAAAAGAACTGTTTTGTGTATATGCATTTTTGCATGTGTATATGTGTGTGTGGTCTGTGTGTGCATGTTTGTAAATGTGTATGTGTGGAGGCCAAAGGTCGATGCTCTCTACCTCACATATTTTGAGGCTGGGTCTCTCACTGAACTTGGAGCTAACCACATGGATCCTCTTGTTCCTGTAACTCCAGTGCCTGGCTCTGTATGTGAGGGCTGGCGATTGGACTCAGCTTCTCATTATGTGAGGTAGGCACATTATGCTACCAACTGAACCATCTCCCAGATCCAAGAAGGATTTATAATGCAGAAGGGCTATGATCACATTTGGGTTGAAAATAACTGAATTCTTCAAAGTCATTATCTTCCAAGGGCTGACTGTTATTGCATGCCTTATTGATTTTAAAATTTTGTTTCCCAAAACTAGCATTTATTAATATTTCTGATCATCCAAACAGATATTTAAATTACCAAGGGAAACACATGTAATAGGTGAGAGCTACTTTCACCTGATGTATGCCACTTCCTACTAACTTATGATGTGTTCAAGCCAATCCACTGGTTTTAAATAGAAAAAGGAGTAGAATAAATGTTTTTAAAAACCCTAACTGCCAAAAAGTTCTGTAATATAATCCAAAATAAATATACCAACTTAACTTTCATTTATAAAAAAGAGCCTAACAGGTTTAAAAAATCATCAGCAGAATAAATATGGAGCAGAATGACAACCTGATTTATGTAAAGCTTTGGCATCCACTGTCTTAGTTAATGTTTGATGGAGTGCTTCCATCCATGATTCTTCAGGGAACAAAAAGAAGAGTTTTATTAACTATTTTCAAAAGAGAATGAGGTCATGACCCTTTTCCAGATGTTTTCCTCATCATATAATGGTGATGTTTCTTCCAAATCTCCCTAGTTGCCCAATTCCTATTTCATCGTTTATTGAGCAGTGATTTATACAGACAAAGAAGAAGGGGAACCAGGCAGTTGACAGGGACCAGCCATGTTTCATGTTACATGTTTCCAATGCAGAAAATCTCAGGTTGTAAGTGATATCATACATTCAAAAGTAGGAACTGAGGAGATGGCTTCATTGGTAAAGTCCTTGCAGTACAAACATGAAGACCTGAGTTCAGATCCCTGGCACCCTTGTGAGAAGGCAGGCATAGAGACAGGTGTCTATAATGCCAGCAGTGGGGTGGTAGAGGCAGGGGGACCTCTGGAGCTTGTTAGATCAACATAGGATAAGTGAGAGACCCTTCATCAAAATATAAGGTGGCGAGCCATAGGGAAGACATCTGGTCTTTACTTCTGGCCTCCACATGCACACACACATGCCTACACATATACCCGATATGCTAGTGTACATACGAACACACAAGATCACAAACAGGCACCACACACAACATGAATTTTAAAGTATATTTATAAATCTAGTAACTGAAAACTGAAAATTACCTTAAGCAGTGTATGCAAGAACATAGCAAACATTACTCATCGTGAGTCTGTATAGAAATAGTTGCACAACTGCATGTGGAAATTTGTTCCATCATCTTCTTTCTGACTTTTCAAAGGTTCTAGATTATCATTAGCTGACAAACCTCACAACATTAAGGCATAATTTTCCCTTATGAAAAATGAGGATTCAGAGTCAATTACCAATGTCTAGTTATCTCAGATCCAGATAGACATACATATTCTGTTTCTGTCTAAAAAGAGAGCCAATAATAAAGCTTATGCATAATTTTCCTTGAAGTATATGAAAGAGACCTGGATTTTTCTCAAGAGCAGACCTATTTCCTCATATTTTCTAACATGCTAAGCAACAGGATTGAAAGTTCATAACATAAATTATGGATGCACATAAATTAAGCTACACTTAAGTACAACAATAGATAAGTTAGTGATCCACAATAAATAAAATACAAATAACTAGGCTGGCACTCACTAAATGTCTGCTATTCACCAAGGACATTTGTAAATCCTCCAGTAATAGTTTAATTTTTATTTTTTTATTTTCTTTTTCTTTTTTCTTTTTTTTTCGAGACAGGGTTTCTCTGTGTAGCTTTGGTGCCTTTCCTGGAACTCACTCAGTAGCTCAGGCTGGTCTCGAACTCACAGAGATCTGCCTGCCTCTGCCTCCCGAGTGCTGGGATTAAAGGCATGTGCCACCTCTGTCTGTCCAGCTTGTTTTAATTTTTAAATCTTTTCTTATAATTATAGTGCATGCATAGCACAAAATGATGGTTTTTATTATGTCTTTTTTTTTCTTGCTGTGGCTTCATGAGGCATTTGTATACTTCATATTTTGTAGATGAGATATTGAAGGAGCATAGACATCTTGGTACCTTGTAGAAGTTCACACTGTCAGTAAGGAGTAGAATGGGATGGATCCTGAATGAGTTGGACACACAGGTAAGTGCTTCAAATCTATTGAACAGTAAGCATCAGATACAATGAAAACCTTGAGCTATTTGGTTTCTGTCTTGATACATGCCTGTGTTTTCTACCAGTGCTCCCTAACCTGCCATCAGGTCCTATCCACTGGAAGAATGTTGGTTTTAATTTGACAAACTGACTTAGAAAAGTGGTAACAATCCCCACTATGGATATAACCAAAATGAACAGGAATCATTCTGCCTTCTTGTTGACATCAGTAACTTATTTGTATATGCACACATGTGCATGTTATCTGTGCATGGATATGTGTGTGTGTGTGTGTGTTTGTGTGTGTGTGTGTGCATGGATGTGTGTGTGTGAGTATTTGTGTGTGTGCTTGAGCATTTATTTCACCTCCATCTCTCAGAAGTGATTGAAAATGAACACAAGTTTAATTTGGGTAAAAGCATTACCACAGGGGAGGAACAAGCAAGGCTCCATCCCCGAGCTGTTAAGAGACTAACAGCCCACAGCTGTCCTCTCTNGTAAGAAGGGAAGGTGGATTGCGTGAGACACTCTCCAACCAGGCAGCAGGCTGGCAGTGATTTGCTGGAATAAGGGCATGGCATTCCTTCTTCCCTGCACTCCACCGCTCTGTTGCAAGGGAGCGTTTAACTCTGTTGATCTAGCTCCCCGAGTTTCTGCAAAGCTCACACACCCTTGCTTCACTTCCTTTCCCAGTCCTCCCCTTCCCTTTCCTCTTCTCTCGAGTGCTGCCCAAATCAGTCACATTTCTAAGAATTCTTTTTTTAGGCTTTGCTTCTAGAAAATTGGAACCNAGATGGATGGCACTAGCATTGCTCCTAGGACGCAGAGGCTGAGATGGGGGTTCTGGAGGTGTTAGCAATAAGGCCCAGCCACTGGTGGAAGTCTCCACGTTTACGGTATTGTTAATGACTGGCATTTGATAGCGGTGGGACTGTCAAAACCAAAGGTCAGCACACTANGCCATACAGGCTCAATTCAACACCTTACTGCAAATAAAGTTGCATTAGAACACATTTGTTTNTGTATTTTCAGACAGAATTCAGTTCTGGAGACAGAGTCAGATTGTCTATACAGCCTCAAGTTTTACCCATTACTGTTTTGCAGAAAATGTAAGATGACTTCTGGCTAACTTTCCCTGCCCCNGTAGATACTGGGTTCTCATCCAAATAAGAAAAGATACCATAGAAGATGTGATTTTCTTGGCTTTCAGAGCTATGGAGAAATCGGAACTCAGGAGACTGCAGATTGGTTGATTCTTGCTGTATAATAAAGTGTTGAAGAAATAAGATGAGAAGCTGTGATATTTACCTATGTTCTGTGTGTGGGGTTATCACATTGTGCAGCTTAAAACCACACACATTCATTAGCTCTATGTTCTTATGGGTCAGGATTCCAGAGAAGCCTTGGTAGACCCTTGGCTCTAGAGTCTCTCATGAGGCTAAAGTCAGGGTGTCACCTAAGGCTCCAGTCTTACCACCTGAGAAGAGGGTGATGTTTTACTCTTGATTGTGGTGATGGTTAAGTGAGTACACACAATGAACTCCATCCCAGGAATTGAAGGGTCGAAACAGGGAAAAGTCATCTCAATACCGTATCCAGTAGTCCATCTCTCCGCCTCTAGGTTTTATGAGTTTAGAAGTCCCAGTTTCCAAACAAGCCTCTCTGGAAACTTCTAGCTATGGCTGTTGCCAGCATAGCTTGAACTGCTCTTGCCAGTAGATTAACAGGTACAATGTGATTATACTGGCAGAGTGACTGATCTGATTGCTAGGGAGAGGCAGAAAGGCTGCTACATGACAAGAAGTCTAGGAGCAATGTGCATGTCACATGGGTGGGTTGGGCTCTATCTAGGTGTGTTGATGCCTTGTTCAACTGGAAGGAGTAATCTGCAATCTGACTGGGCTCAGGCACTCAGACTCCTAGGAAATGAAAATCTGGCAATCTACCAGGCTCTGTAGATGTATCAGTCTTATAATAGTTCATCTTCATGTCAACCTACCTGGATTTGGAATAATGTAGGAGACACACCTCTAGGATGTGTTGTTGTAGGATATTTGTACACTGTGTGAAGATGTGTTGCTGTGATTGGTGTAATAAAAAGCTGAATGTCCAATAGCTAGGCAGGAGAGGATGGGTGGGACTTCCAAGAAGAGAAAGGAAGAGGAGAAGGAATCTAGGTCCACACTGAAGACACTGAAGAGGTTGGACATACAGCACAGAGTAGAGTTAGCTGAGCCACATAGAAAAACCTAGATTAATAAAAAGCAGGTTAATTTAAATTGTAAGAGTTAGTGCAACAAGCCTAAGCTAAGGCCAAGCTTTCATAATTAATAATAAGTCTCACTGTCATTATTTGTGAGCTGGCAGCCCAAAAAGAAATCTGACTACAATGTGTCTATGAGGATGTTTCTAGAAGTCTTTGACTGAGGAGGAAAGAACAATCCTACATATGGGTATCATTCTTTGGATTGACTAAATGGTATTCAGGTCTCTGCTTACTGACTGCCACTGTAGCAGTAAGGTGCATTGCTCCCTTCTCAAAGATTTGCCAAGCCACCTGAGAATTATCCTTCAGGATAGGAGGAGTCAATGGTTTCTGTTTACCACACCCACAGCAGACCAAAGCATGACCAAATTTCAGCCTGGACTACATCCTCTCTGTTCTTTTCTGGTCTGTTCTTCTTTTCAGAAAGCACTCTCTTGACACATGCCTAGAAGAATCACAATGTCTGGGCTTACTTCTAAGGGTTCCCATTGAGGCACTATTTCCTGCTATTAATTATAGCCAGTCATGTTTTGTCTACCAATATCTTTGACCCACGCCTGATAGTTTGCATTTGAAGGGCTGTGTACATTCTCTGTGTGGGTTGCTGACGGTTGTTTGTTTGTTTGTGTTTTGTTTTGCTGTTGTTGTATTGNCTCTACCACCTCTCTTTAATTTATTGCCATAGCAAAGGCTTTTGCTCATTTTTCACTTCTCAAGATGACTCTAACTGATTGAAATTATTCTATTCTTGTCACTCTCTTAGACATCCTGTGTCCTAATGTCAGCTATTTTTCTTAAACAAACAAACAAAACCTGGTTCTTATCATATAAGTCCTCTGATCAAACATCTTGGTGATTTCCCATTGCTTCCTGGATGAAGCCTCCACTCCTCCACATAATATACAAGGCACTATTTATTGGATTGCAGTTTCAGGTGAAATTATGGTATGATTTTCCTCTTACCACAGAGCTTATGTAAAAGCTGCTTATCTCCTGGATAATAAATGCTGTGGTGTGAGTCTACACCATTACTTCTGCCTGGCAAAGGTCTGTAAGTACTCTTACTTATACTATATTACATAGCTTATTTATCATATTTTTTCTATGAAACTGTTATTCACCAACCAAAAACTTCTTTTCAAACTTCCTTCCTAGGTTTTATAGCACTAAGAACACACCTGTTTTATGACATCTGTCATATTTCGTTACTGTTTATCAACATGTCTCTCTTGCCTACATGACTCAGAGTGTTGCAAAAGCCCAGTGACACATCATGGAGCCTCCAATACCTATCAGATGGCTTCTCACAATACTGCAAAGTGTGTGTACAAAGGTTTTGAGTGAGGAATTTCACAGCCCAACAAGTTGGTCACCTGTACCCTCATTCCTGCTTTCTGTCTTGTTTCCCCCTTGTTGGGAGGTTTTGAAACTGATGAATCTTTAGACAACTTGCTGTTTATGCTGGTCTTAGGACTGGCCATACCCATGACCCATGATTGAAAAAGCTCAGTAACTGCTTCCTGTACATTCACACTCATGCTGTTAGTGATTTGCAACTAACAGAGGCAAGGAAATATGCTTACACGTGGCATTACCAGGAGATGTTTGGTTAGGTGACACATGTCAAGCCATTCACTTCGTCTCTCCTTGGGGGTGGTAGGAAGTGATAGGAAAGAAAGAAAGAGCTAGTGGACAGATGTATAAAAATTCTGTCTGCTTTATAACCTATTCACACTGCTATTTGGATGCCAGTTTGACTGGTCCTTGTTTCTGATTCATCTAGTTCAGCGGTTCTTAATCTCTGGGGCCCCATGTCAGAGATGCTGCATATCAGATATTTACATTACAATTCATATCAGTTGCAAAATTATAATTATGAAGTAGCAATGAAAATAGTTTCATGGTTCAGGGTCACCACAACATGAGAAAGTGTATTAAAGGGACACAGCATGAGGNAGGTTGAGAATGAGTGATCTAGACTTATCTATAAGCAGAACAATGTGAGTCTCTGAAACTTTTAACTTCCTTCAAAGAAAAACAAATCCTTTAAAAATATTTTTAATGCCAGATTGTGGATCTAACTTCATAAAGTCTAAATAAACACATATGAGAAAAATCCCTAGTATATTATTAGAAAATGCATTTGTGATCTGTGATTCAACCAGGAGGTAAAAGAGGCTAATAAGTGTTCCCACANTGAAGGAGAGCCAATGGTTAATGAGGCATAAAACCTGGGTATGAGAATCTCACCTGATAACATTTGTTTTTATCCCCTGATATCACATTGTCAGCCTTAGCTCTCCCGTCTCCCTCTGACTTCAAAGGAAGCACTGCCTGGAGAGGGAAGACATCCAACAAGACTGGTCCAATCGCCTCTGTGATTGAAATGGGCAAAGGTTATAGNTACATTTTCTTCTTTTTTGTGCATTGGACGTTATAGCCTCAGTTATTTCCAGGAAAATCCCTTCCCCNGGCTAATGCATAGATGTAGATTATACTAACATTGAATGAAATTGGAAGCAAAATATTAATAATAATCCATAATGGTATAGTACTATGGAATCATATTTATTATCACTGGCTTTGGCTGATAGAATAAAAGGTAAATCAATTTAGAGATGTAAATTTTGTGTTGACGATAGCCTGACTGATTCTGTTCCTGTACCGGTTTATATTCTGAATGTGGTCATTAGAAAGAGCACAGTCTTCCTTCATCTGCACATTTTCTCCTTTAAGTGTATTTGTGAATATGCATGTGCATATGTGTGCAAATTGATTGTTTCAATCCAAGTTTGAAATCAGGGGTTGTTATACTAAAGATCAAAGGAATGAATTAGCTTGACCAGGTCATTAAAAGACCCTCTGTGAAGTACTAACCTGGAACCACTGTTGGATAGTTCAGTCTCAACCAGAATGAAAAGACAAGCACTATAATCTCAAGTCACCTCTGCAAATGATACCAGGAAATATTCTCTCAGTCAGCTACTGGTCAAGACTTACACCAAGTTAAACAAAGACAGGAAGGATCAAAGATTTAAAAAGGTTGAAAGTGAACAGAAGACCTTTAGCTCCTTCTGCCGCAGTACGTAATATTTCCTGTTTGTCAGATATGTACCTATTGAATTATCTCCTGAAAGAAAAGCACATATAAACTCCCATGTTCCGGGCTAAGTCTCCAGTCCTTTCTGTTTTGTGGTAGTGTCTCAACACAATTAATACTGAGTGAAAGTAACAGCAACAAGAACAAAGTATCACCAACAGACGTATCTATGAAAAGCTGTCTGATTAAACTTCTTAAAAGAGTCAGGCACTGGGGAAGTGGGGAAGCAGGGGATTTCTGTGAGTTCAAGGCCAGCCTGGTGTATTTATGTATAATGAGTTCCAGGTCAGTCATGGCTANATAGTGAGACCCATCTCAAAAAAAAGATTTAAATAAATAAACTCTTCAAATGTTTGGTGGAATCTTACTGCAAGACAATTAAGCATAATAGATGTGCTTTAATGAAGATTAGCTTGCTACTTAAATGTCTTTGNTAAAGCTGGAAAGTGAGGNAGCAGGTAAAGGCCCCGGCCACCAAGACTATTGACCTGAGTTCTGTCTTGTAAGCCTCACAGCAGGAGGAGATAAGTGACTCCAATGGGCATGATGATTGTCCTCTGACCTCCACATGCCTGCACACACACACACACACACACACACACACACACACACACACACAATAAATAAGTAACATGATAGAAATTCAAATAAGTAAAAAATAAATATATTTGATGAAAGCATTTTCCTGGATAAGAGTCCAACTAGCCTAGAGGATTTACAGTTTAACAACCAATGCAAGAAGGAGTAACATGATCTGAAAAAAAANATATATCATTTTAGTTTGANCTACTTCTGTTCTTAATACAGAAAACTGGTAAGTAGCATGCAGTTATTTTCACCATTCCTAAAAGAGTTTGAATTATAACCGAAACAGTTTGGATGTGAATTATTTAGTGAGGCCCCAAGCGTTCACATGCTTTTATTTTTCACCAACTCTTGAGGTTCAACTCCCAACACCCTGAAAGCACAGAAAGAGGAACCAGAACACAAACTTTGCTTCCAGGTAACACTAGGGTTTCTTTTCTTCTTTTGTTTTGTTTTTGAAGACCGGGTTTTTCTATGTAGCCCTGGCTGTCCTGGAACTCACTCTGTAGACCAGGCTGGCCTCGAACTCGGAGATCAGCCTGCCTCGGCCTCCCAAGTGCTGGAACTAAACATGTGAGGGTTTCCAAGAGGCAGAGATGGTGAGGACATTTCATCAGGTAAATCCTGGAAATAACCAGTGTCACACTTTCTGCTAATCTATGTTTAACCTGCAGCTCGGAAAGCAGCTCCCCTTTGGTCCTGCCTTCACATTCCTATAGCCAACTGTACTGTGTTGAAATTTATATGACAGGCGGTTTCAACACTTTTGTTTGGTTAAATGCAAGAGCATCACTTTAAAAGAAAAGCCCTATTGCCAAAAAATATAAACAGCCCGGACTTTGATTAATATAAATATTTTAGAACCAGAACATTCTGTTACATCTTATAAAAACAATCCTGACGGGCTGATGGGAAAGCAGAAGCACTTTCCTACATGAGATGAACTCAACAAAATACAGCTGCAGAGCAAAATTTTAAGTAAATATGAATTGTTTGTCTTTTCAGAGGGCTGTGGACTTTACTTGAATGGAGTTATTTTGAACACTTCATGTTTCATTAGTAAAAATGAAAGATTTTTAAAATAGATTTATTTCTGAAGCAGCCAATTTAAATTTCAAAGTTCTCTAATTTAAAAAGATGCCATTAAAACGATTCCCCCTGCCAAGTTTAGGGTTATTTACTAATAAGCCGCTGGACAAGGGATGTGTGCAATGAATAGATGAGAAACATTGACAGCAAAGACTTGGAAGGGGTGANGTTAGTTTATTAAGTCTCCGTTTGTCATGAATGGCCCCATTGCACACAGAAAAGCAATCCTTCTACCTCTGAAGATTAATTCTGGAGGAGGTACCCTGAGGTCAAAGAACACGGGAGCGTGTGCCTAATCTCGAAGAAATCAGGCTATTTCTCACAGCAATTAAGCAGAGGTCTGAGTTTCACCCATGGTGTATTTAAACACAGGATACAATTAAGCCCCAAAGTATTAATATCTTTGCTTTGCAGAATTGCCCAGGAAATAGATTTTGCCCTCTCTCAAATGAACAGCAAGTCAAATTAAGGGAATAACTCGATTCGTAGCTAAGTTGCTTGAAGTAAGAGTGCCACATTCTTTTCTAATTGCAAATGAGTCATAGACATCAGTGTAGTTTTTTTTCTTTCTTTATGTTACAATAGGCTGTGTGTTAGATGCTTTCCAGTCCTTTTATCTAAACAGTGAATCTCAGAAGCTTTCTTGAAAATGTATTGTTTTCACGTTGTACTTAAATAGACAACTCATTGTATGTTAAAAAAATCAACTCATTATAAAAATCTGAGGACTTATAATTTGCCACCAAGAAAATATTTTAGCTGGGGAGCTTAGCAACGGATGTGTAGAGGAGAAAAACTGCAACTCATAAGCAATCAAGTGATCAGAAGGTTTTTCTTCGAATTATTTTCCTCATATGCTTATCTCAAGCAATGAGCTAATGCTCTAGAGAGAATTATTACAGCTTTAAAACATTGCTTCACAAAGCAAAATAAAAAGCAAATATAAAAACAGCTAAACAGCTTTTATTTGTTGTACATCATCATATCCCTAAAGGCAAAATTTTTACTAGTACATAAGTTGTATTAAGTAAACTACCACTTTTTTCAGTTCTTTAAAAAAAATAACTCTCCTAGAATTAAAAGAGTTTTGCCCCCTTTCCAATCTTTTGTTATTTCTCTTTTGTCTACATATCAGATTAACTTTCCATTTCATTGCCAAATCAAATTCTCTTTGTCTTTTTTTTTTCAAGGGAGGGCAGGGAGGGAAGTTGGTCTTGGAATAGGAAGAGATAAATCAATAGCTTTTGTTTATATAGCTGAATCAATAATTTCTTTTCATATAGGACTTGGTAGCAAGACAACTTTTGTTACACAGCATTAGGAAACTCAAGGAGAAATGTATAACTCATGATTCACAGACTTCCTTATGAATTAATAAACCTGAAGGAGTAAAGCAAATAGGATGTAAGCAATGTATGTGTGTGAGTGGGTACATGTGTGTGCACAGTTGTCTTTCCACGCTCTGCCGTGCTCATGTTTGCTGATGTATTTCTACCTAACACTCATTGTTGCTTTTAACAACTGAGAAGAGGTAAAGTGCATAAGTCAATGGTTTTTGAACACATACTATGGATAGTTTAGGTTGTGTGTGTTGTATGTGTAGTGTGTTAAGTTGTGAANGCATGGGAATGTGCAACTGGGTAAGCCTGTGCGTGAGCACAGATACCAGAGATTCTTCCTCCATAGCTCTACACCTTATTCCTCTGAGGNAGATTGTCTCACAGATTGAAAGCTTGCTGTTTTGGCCAGGCCGCCAGACTAACCATCTCCCAGGATCCATCTGCTTCTCTCCTTTTCAATGTTGGGGTTATGCCCCCAACAATCATGTTTAGCTCTTTTTATGTTTTTTTAAACATTGATTATGGCAATTTGAACTCAGAACCTCATATTTGCACAGTAAACACTGAACTATCTCCTTAACCTTAGCTTGGGCCCTTTGGAATGTATGGTGTGCTATATGAGGATGTATGGAAATTTGAATCCCACAAAGAATTGTTTTCATGGGACCAATGACTTTAATATACTTCTCGCTGACATCACTGGCAACTTGGTCTATTCTGTAACCTTTAAAAGTGCAGCATATCCCAAAATGAGTTACTTCTTAAACAAACGTTCTTTTTCTAGTGAAACTGACCTTTAAACGATTATTTCTCAGCACCCACAACAAAGAGAATCTCACCTGTCACCTTTACACTTTTGATGCGCTACAGTGAGTGGATCCACAACCTTTTCATAACATGGAAGGAACCTGATACACAACATGAAATTACAAAATGCTAACGAGCACTTTTTCTTCTAAGGGGAAGTCTTATTACTTTGTTAACTTGCTGTGACGTGCAGAAGCNATGCAAAAGGGTAGAAATAAATTGCTCTTTTCATCGAACTGCGACAATTTTAGACAATTTTAACGACTACAAAGCACCGGGGTAGTCCTTTAGCTGCTAAGGGCAATTTCTGCATGTTTCTCCATGTAACTTTTAACGTGTGTAGACTACAGGTGTGGGTGCATGTGAGCATGAGTGCGCACGGTGTGATAATAAAGCTGCATTTGATTTAAAAAGTTGTTCTCGTATTCTGGAATCTACACAGCATTTGTAGGCAGTCTGAGCTAAACCTCTACCCACTTAACCTGGTGAATCTTTATCTGTGTAAAAGGAAGAGCTTTGGTGACATCAGAAAGATATATGTATCTCTAAGTTATGTTTTTAATTGTGCTTCAGAAATAGACATCTTTGTAAAGATGTGATAA
>LZPO01087777.1:39698-56528 GCA_001675575.1 Neotoma lepida | reverse complement strand
GGAGCCCAAGGAGATGGCTCAGTTGGTAAAGTGTTTGCCACCCAAGCTTGAGGATCTGAGTTAGATTCCCAGCAGGCACATGAAAATTCAGGAATGGTGGTGCCCACCTAGAACTCCAGCCATGGGAAGGTGGAGACAAGACTACCTCAGGGTGAGATGCAGTGAGAGACTGCCTCAAAAATGATAAGGCCGAGGGTGACTGAGGAAGATACCCAAAGCCAGTATCTGCCCTCTCCTGGCATCTATACTCACGTGTGCACATTCAAAAATACTTGTCACAATTTAGTTTGAAGGAAGCTAGCTTTTGTGGGTGCAGAACCTCTTTGGCCCTACCTTGGTCCTTAGATTTGTGTTTTGTGTTAGTTGTAATTGTATACAAGAAAAAATATAAGACAAAATCTAGAGAGTAGTTAGCTGCATTAATACAAGAGAAAAGAAGGTCTTAAATGGAACAGTAGCATTGGAAGAACCTTCAGTGGTAGGTAATTGGCAACACTTTGCTTAGCACGTGAGTGGTTTGTGCAGTTCACCATATAGAGAGTAAGCTCTCCCAGCTGTGAATTTCAGTTTAAAATAATGACCTTAGAAGCAGTATTTGCTAGTCTACCATCAGTTCATATGAGTGTAAACAGAAGGTTAAGAGTGCAGCATTCTCTAGGTCCTTCACAGAGGGTATTTATTCTATTTCACTTTTTAAAATAAATTTACTAAGTTATAAATTCATCTATTTAAGGTAAATTCACTTATGTTTAACATCATCATCCAAAACCCACAGAAGACACTCTTTTTTTTTTCTTTTTTTTTTTAAGACTCATTCTGTAGCTCTAGGTAGCCTAGAATTCACATTATCCTTCTACCTCAGCCTCCTGAGCTTTGAGGTACGGTTGTGAGTCACATGTCTGCCTCATGGGAGATACTTTGTTTTTCTCGTTGGTTGTTTTAAAATCTCTTCTGTGATGATTATGTATCTGCTCATTCTCTTAACTCCACATTCTCCTCCTTACAAGTTCCTGACCCACATTCATGTCCTTTTGTTTTGTGAGCACTGACTTTAACTAGGATGTCTGTGTGTCCAAAGGGTAGAACTAGCCAATGCAGCCCAGTGGGCTCACCTTTGGGTCCACAACTGAAGATAGTGAATGTTCTTCCCTCAAAAATCCATCAGTATGCAGTAGTTTAGCAGGGATGGGTAGGCCCTATGAGCTCCTTCCTGATCCATAATTGGCTGTTGACAGGTCCAGTGCTGTGTAGGCCTAGTAGATATTCTTTAAACATTGTATAAAAATAGGTATTTTCACATTTTTATTTATAGATGAACACAAGGCATAAAGACTGGGGGTACATATTTAGCGTATTTATTATACTGGTTAGAAATAATGTAAAAGAATTTAACATTGATTTGAATCTGAAAATTATTCCAAAGATTTAAGAATTCTTAAAAAAATTCTGGGGTTAGAGAGGTTGCTCAATGGTTAGGAGCACTTAGCTGCTCAGTCAGGAGGACTAGAGCTTGGTTCTTAGCACCCACAGTAGGTGGCTTACAACCTCCTTTAACTCTAGATCCAGGGAATCTGAAGCCTTCTTCTGGTCTTTTCAGGTACTCACACACCCATACACATAAATAAAAACAATAAAAACAAATCTCTAAAGAACTCTGTCCATCTAGAATTCATAGCACAAAGATTCTTTTGAGAGCTGGTGTTATATCTAGTTGCATACAATAAATAAAAAGACTATATTAGTATGGTGTTAGCTGATAGTTGTTATAAAATTCAAGGATCCTTGAGCTTATCAGTAGATAACTGAAGGAAATAATTCGGAGTAAGGGGTCTGGAATCCATGAAAACTATAGCAGATAAAGACAAGCTAAATTCTTACCATTCTGAAGTAAAATATATGTTCCTTCTGGGACTGGAAGGTCATGGAGGAACATAAAAGTAGAGATACTTAGCTCTGAACTCTGTTTTTAAAAATGGGTATTTAGAAAAGCTGAGTGCCCCCTGTGGTGGTTGAATGAGAATGGCCCATAGACTTAAATATTTGAATGCTTAGTCTCCAGTTAATAGAATTGTTTGGGAAGGATTAGGAGGCTTGACCTTGTTGTAGGAGGTGTGTCACTTTGAGGTGTCAAAAGCCCTTGGCAGGCCCAGTTACCCTCTCTCTCTGCCTGGCCATTGTTGTCTCAACATGTAAGCTCCATTGCCATGCCTGCCTGTCCGCTGCTCTGCTTCCCGCCGTGATGGTCATGGAATCTACTACCCTCTGAATGGTAAGCCCCAAATTACATGCTTTCTTTTATAAGTTCCCTTGGCCATGGAGTCCCTTCATATCAGTAGAAAAGTAACTAAGACACTCCCCATCTCAGTTATATAAACTTGGAGGCTGTACACTAACTCTGTAGGAGATAATGCCTGCACTCTGTGGAGTGCTTGCCTATGAATGGGGTAAATCTTGGGGCAGCTCTCTGGAACACTCTTAATTTTGACTTGTAGTTATTGTGATCTCTTTATTTCAAGTTATCTTTTTGCAAAGCTTTTCCCTTCCCTGTCTCTTTTTCTATATTTAAACGGGGGTTTGTATAGCCTAGGCTGGTCCTGAATTCGTGATCCTCTTGCCTCAGCCTTCTGAACACTGCAATGACAGGTGTGTGCTATCCCACCTGGCCAGCTCATCCTTTCTCTTGCAGTTTGTGGAGAGCTGAATTCCCTGGTCCTCTGCCTTCAGTCCTCACCTAGTAAATTGNCAGTAGTGCTTTAAAGCTAGTCCAAGGGCAGTCAGTGATGCTCTCCAAAGTGCTGGGCATGTACAAAAGAAAGTTCTCTGCTAACCTGTTGGTATTAGAAATTCTGCCCTTAGCAATCCATACTAGGTTTCCTACTGAGTTACCCCTTCAGGTGATTAGCTAAGGAAGTATTTTGTACTTCTAAGTAGAAACTAGAGGCTCCCTTTGATCTTACTTTGTTAGGAGGGCCTCCTGCTTAATCTGTGTTCTAATACTTTACCCCTTGTTCACATATATCCTTGTGTTTGTCAACCCTGACCTGATAGGCTGTTTCTGGATGCAGGATCTTGAAATGCCCTCTACTCCTTATCTATGTGGTTGCTCCCTGCCTTCCTTCAAGTCTTCATTCAGGTTTAACTTTCTCAGTGAGCCTTTCTGAACATGCCNTTTGCAACTGAAAACTATGGTCCTATAACCCTCAAGCCTTCTCCTCTTTCCCAGCTTTCTTTTTCTCTTTTGTGTTTACTATGCTGTAGAGTCTATATTGACCCTTTTCTGTCTTTCACTAATATAGGCTCTATGTGAGCAGAGCTTGTATTTTTTCATGACCCTGCCTCCTTCCCACAGCTTTGCTTGTTTTTGAGTGCTCACTGTTTGTTGAATTCATGAAGGACACAAGGCCTGCAGGACTTGAAGCATAAAACATACACTTTTAGGTAAAAAGGATGCCAAATGTTAACCTGTTGTACAGTTTTTCTTAGCATAGTATTTCAGAAAATATATTAGCAATTAACAGAAATTATTGCTTAATGGTGGCAAGAGAAGGCTTCATTCTACACATTTGTAATATTCTAAACTCAGTAAAATCTACAACTGATGTTGTTTAAAGTCTTTGTGTTTCCAGATATCTGTATTTTTTTTTCTTTTATCTGTTGTGTAGATCATTGTAAACACTAACCTGGAAACTAGGTTTCTGGCTCCTAGTGTTAATGACCAGACCAGTTTTGTCCATCACTCAGTATACGTATCACTGAACCAAGTTTTGCAAAAAAATTCCTCTGTGGGCCAGATGACTCAGTGANTAAAGTTGCCTATCACCAAGCTTTGTGACCTGAGTATAATCCCAAAGACCCATGTGGTAGTAAGATAGAACTGACTCCCACAAGTTGTCCTCTGACCTCCACATAAGCATATATGTGTTCCCTCCATCATAAATAAGAATAAATAAATAAATGTGTAATGAAGACTTTTTAAAATGTTTCTTCCTTCACTAGGTAGCCAAGCATGGAGGTGGGAAACCTAAGTCTCAAATCTGCCTCACTGGAGGTGGGGTTTAGGGCTAAAGACGGGAGAGTTAGAATGTGGAGAAAGATGATGGGAGGTGAAGTAGAGTCACCATTCTCTTCATGGGATGTATGGAGTTTTGTGCCTCCTGAAATCAGAAGGTCACGCTTCACACACATGTATGCATGCATACATACAGACAGACAGACGTGTGCACACTCACATAGGCTCAGTTGAAGCGTCATTGATTTTAGCAGAAATGGCCTTTAAGTCTGCGAAAAGNAATGTAGGCAATTGTTATAACTTTCANGTCAGATACTAGCTACAGTGAAGCTAGTGAGAGGCACACGATACACAACTCAGCAGCATTACTTCCAGAATTAGTGATTTCAAGTCCCCTGTAGGGGCGGGCGGGGTCTGGCTGTGTAGCCCAGGCTGGCCTCAAACTTGCTATCCTCTTACGTCAGCCTTCTGAGTGCTAAGATTACAAGCATGAGCCACCACACCCAGTAACCCAGAATTAGGGAGGGCTTGTTTATTATTTGTGGGTGGAGGAGATCAGGGTTGAGTACAAGCATGTGTATGGCACACTCCATGAGTGGTGGTCAGAGACAACTTTTCCGGAGTCAGTTCTCAGGTCTTTGGGTTATATAACCTGCCCTTTATCTGCTGAGCCATCTCACTGGTCTAGACTTAGTGAATTTTAAAGCTAACTAAAAGCAAGCAACAAGGTGGAAGTGGGTCTTGAGAGTCAGAAGTTAAAAAAAAAAAAATCAAAGGGTTGGTTAGATAAGTGANTAAGTCAGTAGTGTTTGCTGGTGATGATCAAATTTAGGATTTTGTCGTCCTTTGAGTCTTGGAGACTGGAATTTTAACTCTTGATGATAACATTCTTGAGAATGGCACCTGGGTTCTACTGAGGTGCTTCAGACCTGCAAAAGATACATATTTATGATTGCAAGACCTTGTTTCTACCAATGCGCAATGGATGCTGGGCTCATCTAGGAAGGAGTAAGGGCTCTGTGTACTATATCAGAATTTTTTTGTTTTCATTTATAAACTGAGGTGATTGGAAAATATGGTCTGCTCATTAGCATCAGTTAACCTAAGGTGTTGTGATTTACCCTATTATAGCTTAATGAATCCACTTTCTTTGATTTTGTAATTATTTCTGTGAGTAAGCGTTAGGAAACTGCTGGGTTGAGGGAAGTGTGAAATGAAGAGGACGTTTGGACCTTCCAGTTGCCCAGGGTGACAAGGTTTGCTCTGGTAATTTTTGTCACTTTATTCAGCCTGTGAAGGTGAGCAGTAGAGGCTTCAAATGAGTGAATGAGCAATAGATATGGATTGATTCCCTGAATGAACTATTCTATTGTACTATCAGAATATTCCAGATGTATGCCAAACAGGAATAGATTCTGTTTAGATCAGAGGAGAGTCTTTTCAAAGATGAGCGGCTTGTGAGGTTACTGATCACAGTGGCAGGGGCTCTGCTCTCATGGTTTTCAGCATTCCTACTGTAGGGAACTCCAGGGACTGTTACGGGTTAAACAGCATGAAGCTGTTTTGTTTTTAAATTCTAGTTTAGTATTCTAGCTACCTCAGGGGCCTCTGATATTAACACAGTTTGATTCTAAATGTAGTGTAGATGTAGATTATAAATCGTTGGTCCTGGAAACATACACTGTTCACCTTTCAAGAATAAAACTCATTTATTTCTATAATGTGTAATTAATACATGCTTATCAATTGTCTGAAAATGTTCAGTTACGTATTTTAAATTTTAGTATTACAGACTCTTTGTGCTTTCCAAATTAGAAATTTAAGACTATCTTATGTGAATGAGACTTGAAAATAGGTATTTTTGCCAGGCAGTGATGGCACATGCCTTTAATCCCAGTGGTGGATCTCTGTGAGTTGGAGGCCAGCCTGAGTGAGTTCCAGGACAGCCAAGGCTACACAGAAAAACCCTGTCTTGAACCCCCTCCCCTCCCCAAAAAGAAAGAAAATAGGCATTTCCTTTAATTTAGTTTCTGCACTAAACAAAGATTTGTTTACTGCTTGGCGAAGTCAGCACACTGTTAGGGAATGAGACTGCATCAACGGATAGGAAATAGGCCTTGCTGTTAAGCTCCGCTCTAGTAGGGAAGACAGTTACATGTTATATACTGTAACAGCACAATAGAAGAATATTGTAATGGGCATTGGCTGTCTCTAAAAAAAGTTCACTCTGGTTGGCAGGGAGGTGTTGTATTTTAGAAGGGCCAGGGAGCTGATTGGCTAAGGCAGGCATTCACTATGTGAGATGAGAAATAGAGGTTAGAGTCTAGTTTGGGAACATTTAAGACATCTGGTCCAGTATCTGATATGAATTCCTTTGAAATGTATATATCTTAGGTGCTATCAAATTTACCTTTAATGATGGGTAATTGTTAAATACTCAGCTTGGAATTATTGATACTGCAGCATAGATACACACACCTATGTATTATGATTTTAGTACTCATATTTGCACGCTAGGCAAACACACTGTGACTGAGCTACATCTTCAGATGCAGAAGAGGTATTTTTGATCATACTAGGCTCAACTTTCCTTTATACCCAGGCAACATTATATTTCACCTAAGATACATGACATTGGGTTATTGTATAGTTTTCATTGTCCTTTAAGCCAGTAGTTTCCAAATAAGGGGGCTGTTTAAAAAGCTTGGACTTCCTCCTACCTCAGCTTTGAGCTCAGTAGGTCCCTGGGTTAACTGGGATAAAGATGTTCATGTGTTTCTGATGCACAACTGCTCTAGCCTGACATGGAGAGAATATTCTCCCTGCTAACACTGACTTTTATGATAATTCAGTAAGAATGGAATGGGTCATGTGTAGCTTAACAGTAACAAGCCCGTGGGATTGGAACACCTGAGACCTCCATAGAAGGGACTCCGATGTAGTAGATTATAAACAGTAGCTGCTTAAGTGTACCTGACATCAAAGCAGAGCATATAGCTACACATCTTTCAGTAACAATGAAGCCACAAAGAAGTGACCTCTCTGCTGATGATGCTGTGAAGGTGCTGATGGATTCTGTCAGTGTATGGCTCTGTGTGTACAGGGAGAGATGCAGGCTCAACTCTGACTAGGGGTAAGTGTTCCTTGAATTCACAGCATAGTTGAGTTACCAGATATAATAACAGGGAAATTATAAAGTACACAATGTAATGATTAATGACAGACTTACCAAGTTTTAAGGTAATCAAGACCAGTATCTCTGTAGTATTAGACTGTCATAGAGACTGGCAAGCATGTGGCAATTCTGTGTATTGATACACCTTGGGATTATCAACTAATGAGTTACAGTAGCCTAGGGACTCCTTCCCAGGAGCCTGTAGATGTGGATGTTTTAGTTTCTTCTTTCTGTTGATAAAGGTGTGCCTTTATTACTACTTTACTTTCCAAACACTACTTTAAGAGCAGGTGTAGCTACTAGGCAGTAGTGACACAAAGACTAGATAGTTAAAAGTACTTGGTATGTGATTAGAAAAAAGCAAACATGGGACTGTTTTGCCTTTTAAAATAAAGCCGAGTATAGAGCAGAAAGCAGAGAAAAAGTGTAGTTGTATCCTGAGTGTTTGCTCAATGACTGTGCAAACAAACTATACATTATCTGAAAAACACACAAAAGACTCATAGTGAGCACAGCATCTAAAGTGGTTTTCTAGGACCAGGGAACCTAGTTCCCTGATGCTGCTGATGAGAACCAGCTCTCAGCAGGTCAGGAACGGAAGAGGAGATGNGGAGTCAGCGGCTGCTAATCACACAATTGACTCTTTTTCTCTGAGGGAGCAAAACTTAGTTCTCTGGGGCCGGCGAAAAAGGGGAAACACACACACTCGCCAGCATGTCAGGGTCTCTTTTATTTTTTCCCTTACCTCTTTCCTGATGTTTTTCTTCTATATACACCTGCATACACACACAGGAGACTTTTCTGAGGGCCAAAGCTTAGTTCTTCGTTTTATTTTGCTTTCTGCTGCTTGTTCTACTCTATTTCTCTGTTCTTCTACCCTGATGTTTCCCTGCTTCTTCCCAACCATTCTCCTTCTGTATCTCTCCTGATGGTTTCTTTTTATCTCTTCCTTGATATATTCCTTCTCTTTTTTACCCTACAGCTTATATACCCCAGCAAAATTTTTCAAGCAATAAAAAAATTGCAATGTGGTTATATTCTACTTTTCTTCATGTGATTGATTACAATGAATACAAGTAAAAAACAGCATGTTTCTCATTTCCCTTACATAATTAAAATTGTACATATTACAGGTGAAAAACAAATTATTCACAAAGACCCACATACATTTATGTCTAAGCAACTTGTTATAGATTAACAGTGTAAGCAAGCAAGGTATTTTTTCTCAGCCAGTTCTTTTACTGGCAGGCTGCATTTTGAGATTACAAAGAAAGAATCAATGATTTTACTATTTATCTCAAAAGACAATCTTATTTAAAAAAATCTTAAAATAATCACAAATCTAAACTTTTACATATAAGAAACAATTTCTACTTTAAATCCTCAGGGTACACACTCAATCATCAACAGTTTTTTTTATTAAATTATATCAGGAAGCTGGAGGCAGAAATGGGTACAAGGAATTAATCATCGCCTTTGATCACCAACCCATCTTTAGCAAGAAAGACACGTCAGCTATTAACTGGTCTGCCTTTGTTCTTGTTCCTTGACCTTAACGAGTCCCTTGCTCAACTATTAAAAATGTGCCTTTCTTAACTTTAAATTGTTCCCCAAGATTTTCTACCTCAAAGCCATTAACAAAAACATCTCGATCTAACTTTACTAACAATCTACATTTCTAAATTCTTTCTAAGGATGGTGGTTGAATTGTTAATCTGCTTCAGCAGCAATGCTTGGAAAAAGTCAATCACTATTGTTTAAGTACCAGTAACACTACCCAGTAAGGGACTAGAAACCCCCTGAGAGTTTTCATACAACCCATAGATTATGAGGGACATGGTGACCTCGAGGGCAATAAGCAGAGCTATGTTCAATAACAGCATGAGGTCCTCAGGACATAGTCCTGGGGCTCTGCCTCTCCAAGGCTCACCCAGTGTGATTATGCTGACCACCAGGTTGTATTCCATGAGTTCCAAAGCTGTTTGCTGTTCCTCTCACATAGCCTCTGACATTACCCTCATTGCTCTATAGAAGTCTTGTGTTGGGTCTGAGGAGCCAGGCTCCTCAGGGAAACCCTACCACCATAGAGAAAGAATGTCCTGCAAGGGTAAATGAGAAAGCCATAGGAATGCCTAGTCTGGAAGCTGCAAACGTTATGCTGATATTTTAAAAGTTGTGTGAGGGAAAAAAAAGGACAGAAATTTAGTCAGTATCTGTCAAGCCAGGTGAGTTGAAGTGACAAGAAATAACCTTAGAATCTAGAAAAACAAAATCTTTATCAGTAAAGCTCTGCACGAAGTTTTCCCAGCACTGGGAATATAGAAGGAGCAGCGGTATCTGCAAGGCAATGAGATCTTGACAGGAGTGTGTGTAATAATTCTTCCAGAGTGAAAATCTCCATGGTTTGTGGCCAGCCTGTTTAATCATGAATGCTGAGCATGCTCAGTGCACCTCACGGCACCTATCACAGTGAAATATTTGCTCCAGAGAAACAATGCAGAAATAATAATGGCGTCATTAACCCTACAGTTTGAAGATGAAGCCTGTAATTCTGTAAGAAAAGCTGATTGACCTTGGGCAGCTAGTGTCTTAATGTTCCTCAGGTGATTGTGAACTTCAAGAAATTGGTTCACATAAAGCCTTTGCCCAATGTCATTAAATTTATAGTCTGAAACTACCTGGAGGAATTATTTGAGAAATTAGTATTAGTATTTTATATCTTTTTGGTGGTGGTGGTGGTGGTAGGAGGGCACACAGGGTCTCAGGCTAGTCTGGAACTCACTTTGTGGCCCGGGCTGGTCTTTCCAGGTGCTAGGATGGATTGCATGAGCCACTCTGGATAGCTCTAATCTTCTCCTTCTTCCTCCTCATCTTCCTTTTCTTCCTTTTTTTTTTTTTTTTAAACCATTCGGAGCTGAGGACCCCAAGGCCTTGCACTTCTTAGGCAAGCACTCTACTACTGAGCTAAATCCCCAGCCCCCAAGCCCTAATATTCTAACCATGATGCTTCTTAAATTTCTGTATGTGTGAATCTATCTTCTCACATGTCACCAACCATTCTTCACCCCACATTTACCATCTGCCTCTCAGATAGATGCTAAATATAGAAGGCAGTATTTATCTGGAACTGTTCAGAGGAAAAATGTTTGACATGAGTGAAACACCTCTGATTAATGTCCTAAAGCATAAGCTTTTAATTGTTTTGTCTTTAACAAAAAATTGCTTCATGCTAGGGATGTACATTGGTGGCGTGGGGCCTAGCATGTTGGAGCTCCGGGTTCTGTCCTCAGCTCTGCCAAAACAAAACAACCTGAAAGTACACATATGTCATAGTCCTCTTCTTTTTTAAACACAGATCATAAACAGTGACAATTTTGAGGATCAGCTTTGTTCTGTGTTTCTGTAAATATATAGTTCTCTTTTCTTCAGGCAACTGGCCTTTGTTTTTAATTTTTAAACCTTTTTATATACTTAACTACTTTAAAGTTTTTATGACTAATCTATTCTGGATTTGGAAAACAGATATTGAAAGTTGCTAAGAATTATTTATGACAATGATGAGGCTTGGAATCTGGGTGAAAACAACCTTAGGCACAGGGTGGAAGGTGCTGTGGTGTCTGACTTGTTAACTGGGTGTTGGGTGCATTAAGCAGTTAGTTCCAGATCCTTTCTGTGTTTGCAGAATGTTTGCGAATTTCCACCTTTTTTATCTTCTCTCTGTATCTGTATGTTTGTGTGTGCATGCTTGTGTGTATGTAAGCAGATGTGGAGGCCAGAGACAAATGTCAAGTGTCTTCCTCATTTGCTCTTCCCTTATTTTTTAAAGACAAGGTCTCTCACTGAACCTGGAGCTCACTGATTAGCTAGCATGGCTGGCCAGCAGGCCCCAGAGATCTTCCCATCTCCACTTCTCCAGAGCACTGCTGTGCCCGACCTGTTTTAACTAATTATTTATTTATTTATTTATTTATTTATTCACAAATTATTTTTGTTGCTTTGTTTTAAATTAATTTATCAATTAGTTTTGTTGTTGTTGTTTTGTTTTTAACATGGGTGCTGGGAATCAAGCTGTTCTTCATGCTTGTGTGGCAAGCACTTTACCTTGCTTGAGCTGCCTCCCTGGCCCCTTCTTTGTTTTATTGAGACAGGATCTCTGTGCGGCTCTTAACTNACCTGGCACTCACTGGGTAAACCAGGCTGGCCTTGAATTTGCAGTGACCCTCTGTCTCTGCTTCCTGAGTGCTAGGATTAAAGACCTGTATCACCATGCTGGCTTAGTTTTTTGTTGTTGTTTTTATTACTTGTTTATTTATTTCTGTGTGTCTATAGGTGCATGCTGAAGGGAGGGTGGCAGTCTCATTTGTCTGTCACAGTGCATTCTCGAAGGTCAGAGGACATCATGGTGTTGGTTCTTTTTTACTTTTGCCTGCGTTTGGAGCATTGAACTCAGCTCACCAAGCTGGCATAGCAAGTGTCTTTACCAGTTGCTGGCCTAAGGTCTAGCCTAGGCTAGTCTCTAACTCATCATCCTCCTGCCTCAGCCTCCAGCATATCCTGCTGACCTTTGCCACCATAACCTGCCTATTTTTTGTTATTGTTTTAAGTTTGCAATTAAAAAAGAAAGTTTCTCAGATATATACAGGGCTATGCATAGTTCATTTCTTAATTTTTAATTTTTGTTTTTTATGTGCATTAGTATTTTGCCACAGAACTGGAGTTAGAGACAGTTGTGAGCAACCATGTGGGTACTGGGAATTGAACCCAGGTCCTCTGGAAGAGCAGTCAGTGCTCTTAACCTCTGAGCCATCCATTCAGCCCCCATAGTTCATTTCTTTGGTTTACAAAAAAAAATAAACAGGAAACTTAATAGTATTTACCCCTGGGCAGAAATACTGAGAGCTATTAGATCTGTTTTTTGTTTGGTGCTCTTATTATTTGCTTTTGCAAGCTATTAAAGACCTGTTTCCGGCCTTTGTTAAAAGTGTGTAGAAGGTCTACCATCTTCTAAATTTTGTCATTAGGTGTGTTGCTATGCTTTGTTTTTTACCATTGTCTTTTTCTGCCTGCAGTATACATTTTTATATAATGTAAGAAAAAGTTTTGTTACTTTAACTGAGAAAGCAATCAGCAGTATTTTCAAAAGAAGAGTATTTTAAAGACAGGTATTTGTTTTTTAATCAGCAAGAAAATTAGCTATAGCAGTAACTTCATTAACACTGCAGTGTAGGGTATGCGGCTGAGCAGAGCTTCTGACTTGACTGTGCACCATCGGGGCATCAGTCATAGGTAGACACTTGGGTCTTGCTTAAAATAATTAAATGGTGGTGGCTGTTTCAGTGAGTCTTTCATGTCAATATTTTTACTAATTAACTTCTGATTTGTATCTTAATCTGCAATTTATGAAAATAGTTGTCTCTACAGTTTAAGGTTTGAAATGGCTGATAAATTCAGGCTTTGGTTTTGATTTTTTTTGTTTGTTTGTTTTTTTTTTTTTTTTTTTTTTTTTTTTTTTTTTTTTCGAGACAGGGTTTCTCTGTGTAGCTTTGGCGCCTTTCTTGGAACTCACTAGGTAGCCCAGGCTGGCTTCGAACTCACAGAGATCCGCCTGCTTCTGCCTCACGAGTGCTGGGATTAAAGGCGTGTGCCACCACCACCCCCCGGCTTGGTTTTGATTCTTGAACCATGAATAGATGTAGAGGCGCGTGTGCGTGTGGCGTGTGTGTGTTCGGAATTGAAGAAGGTGGAAGTGTCTCACTAGTTACTCTCACTCATTTGTACAGTGTCAGTCATCTGAGTCAGCAGACTATTTATCCCTTTTTGAAGTTGGTAGTAGTAGCTACTACCAGTGCTAGTTTGTGGAGTGCTTCATCCCTCCCAGTGAAAAACTAAAAACATTCTTGAGTAGCTCTCTGAAGTTGCTATGTTAGCCCCTTTTTATAGTTGTGATAGTTGAGATTCAGAGAGATTGAGTCCACCTAGCCAAGATAAGCATTACATTTAGCAGTGTACCCCAAAACTCATCTGCAGTTAAGCTATGCTGGGGCTTGCTTTGTTATGAGTCTTCATAAGTGCCTGGTATTGTGGAAAAGGTGGCTGAAAGCTGGGGAGAGTGGAGCTCAGTGCAGAGCCCTGGCCCAGCACGGATGAGGGCCAAGGCTTGCTCTCCAATTAAGGGTTTGTTGAGTGCCATTACAGTTTAGATCCACTTCTGTGGGTGGTTCCTGATAAGTTAAATTTGGTGATTTTTTTTTTATTGCTCCCCCCCCCCGGGGGAATCATCTGGAAAGCTGTTAATGTCATTTTTCTGTGTTTTTTGTTTCTTAAGTTTTGACCCAACTCAATATTCCATTTCAAAATTACAAAATAATTTTGGAAAAAAAAGATTATCTAATATTAACTCTTAATACTCCAAAGTTGCATAATTAAACTTTTTATTCAATGCTGAGTTACATAACTTTCTCAATTTTCTGTCTTTATTCTACAGAATGCTAAATAAGGCTGGCCGTCTCTGGCAAGGCCATTGATCCGCCTCATGTAAAGTATGCTCAGTTCCTTTCCAGTGGTGTAAGTATCTTCTCGACTCTTCTTATCAGTCGCTCTAGTAGTGTTAGGTGATTAGAACTGTGATAACAAATGCTTTTAGAATTTGAAGAATTCATTTCAATGACATTTATCTCTATGTGTAGGGGTGGTTGTTCAATTGCTTTGTCTTGTGTATGGAGGTCAGGACAGGTTGATGGAAGGTAGTGTTGGGTCCAGGGTCTCAAAATAATGGGGTACAGAATACCAAAGTCTGTTAAACCAGAAGCAAACTTTATTCCAGAAAAACTAAAAATTAAAAATTAAAAACATAAAACATTGCCAGGCCACAAAAGCTTATGAGCTAGCTGAGACCACAGCCAATGTTGGAATTCTGAGGCTGTGGCAGCTGGAGGGGGCTACGAGCCTCTTTTTATAGTAAGGGGTAAGCATGAGACATAGACAAAGGAAGTTTTACAGTTTTGAAGTTAAACTTTTAGAGACAAATTGTTTTAGGTTTTTACAATTTTCCATTAACAAGATTTTAGGGGTTTTGGCTAAACAATATTTGTATATCCCTGCAGCCCTTCTTGACTCAGTTAATTGATGTTTGTCCAAGCCTGCAACTTCTCCTGACAGAGCTGGGTTCCCATAGCGGGGGGAATACGAAACAATGCAAGGCAGGTTGTCACGTAGAACTCATTAAAAGTTAACTTTGGTTTCGGTAGTGAGTGGTAGGGGGTTATCGAAGAATAGCTAACCCCAGGGCTGCAAAGGGCAATGTTTAGTAAAAGAAAAGTAACATTTGGGTTGTTGACAGAGCTGCTCATCGTAAAACATGGAGGGGCCCAGTTAAAGGTTAATCGTTTTGTTTTTTTTGTTTTTTTTTTTGCTAGCCAAGCTGATGGCTGTCAGTTTCCATTCCTTAAGTTTATAATTTGTTTATAATTTTATATTTCTGTATTCCTGGACCCTTCTTTGGTACTCTCCTTCTTCCATGTGGGATCAAACGCAGGTTTAACAGCAAGCACTTTACCCTGAGTCATCTTGTCAGCCCAAGATCAAAGAAATTTTTAGGAAACTATTCAAATAGTATATATCCTTGACATCAAGGTAAAGCAGTGTAAATCATATGAGGAAGAATGAGGTTTCAGACTTGTGAGGTTTTGTTTTGTTTTTCTTTTTTACCANTTTTACTTTTTCAACATTGTATTTTAACATTTTTTCATTTAAACATAAAGTTTTCATATTTATTATTTCCTTAAAAATTATTTTATTTTACTTGTATGCATATGTGGGTATGCACAGTGAGTGCAGGTGCTCAAGGAGGCCAGAGGCCTCTAGAACTGGAGTTATGAGTGGTTGTTAGCTGTTCAATGTGAGTGTTAGGGACCAAGCTCAGGTCTTCTACAGGAACAGTAAGTGCACTTAACTGCTGAGCCTCCTCTCCAACCCCATATTCATTATTTTAACTGTTTAGTAGTCTAGAAGCTGGTGAGATAGGTGGTTAAGTGTTGGCGAGAGCTCCAGTTGCATTCTTAGGAAGAAGCAGAATATAAAAGCATGCTCTCTTAATGCTTGATTTGCATGCAGACTCCTAAGGACACCATAGCCGTTTCTCTTTCCCTACTGCAGATGGTAACGTAGTTCTGCCTATTAACTAATGTTGCTAGCTGGTCTTTGGAGTCAAGGCAGAGAGATACAAATGGAGATGGTGGTGTTGTGTCAAGAATGTTTTTGTGCTGGAATATGAACTGTAACCACCAGTTCATATAAAATAGGCCTCGGTATAAAAGTATTCCGGGAATTTCAGAAATTAGAGAAGATAAAGGGCCTATTAGCTCATTAAGTGCATCTTTAGCGTCTAGTGCAGAGTGCCTTGAGCCTAAGTAATTTCTAAAATTTGGTGGAGTCTGTTTCACTTAAATTTCTTCTGTTTTGGTTGACAGTTCTATAATCTAATAAGTAGACATTAAGATTGGTTTTCTTTATTATTTGGGTTTTTCTTTGAAACCCTTCCTCCACCCCGCAACACACACACATGCATTGATTCTGTGATTTAGTGCAAAGTCTCTGGAGGAGATCCAGATGATAGGACTGTCGCCTGAGTTTCTGCTGAGTAGCTGTGCCCTAGGAAAGGCACTTTATCTTCGGGACTTTGCCCTCCCCACTCACCCGCTTGCTTGCTTCTTTGCCTGCCTGCTGCTTTCTTTGTCTTTTTCTGTTTCTTTTCTTTTTCTGCCCCCCAACCCTTGTTTTTTGAGAAGGGAGTCTCACTATGTCTAAAATAGCCTGGAACTTGCTCTATACCTCAGGTTAGCCTTAAACTCACAAACATTCTGCCTCATCCTCCTGAGTGCTTGGATTGTAGGTGTGTACCACCACATCTGGCTCTTTGACACCAAATTTTTATTTCTCTGTCTATAAACTTTAATGTTTTTAACTCGGTCTTTCTTGTATATAGTGGAATTAAAGAGATGATCAAAATATAGTTTCACAAATCACACAATTCATTGGCACACAAAGAAACCCCTCCACTGAGGTTTGCAGTTCTGTTTTGTTTTTTGAGACAGAGTCTTGTGTAGCCCACACAGCCCTCAAACTTCTACATGGCCAAGGATAACCCTGAACTCCTAATCCCCCTGCCTCAGTCTCCTGTGTCACCACACCTGGAAAGGTTTATAGTTCTTGAGGAATAGGTAAGTAACATGAGCAAACCTCAGACGACTGAACTTAAAATACATTTGTGGTACATCTTAACTACACAGTGAGTTNCTAAATTATTGAAACTTAGTTGTTGAGTTAGTGGAGAACTGGTTTCTTTGGGAAGGGAAGCCTGTGACCCAAGTGNACCCCTACAGGAGTGGTACCTTCACTTGATCTTCACAGTAGAGATCTGTGAGTCACAAAGAGGACACAGAGATCACCTTAGTTGACTGCTGTAGGCTTAACCCCAAACAGAACATCTCTGTCATCCCCTCCAGCCTTCCAAGGCCCAGAACATTGAAGAGACGAAATAAAAGGGCTGTGGGATCCACAGGATAGAGAGGAGTGCAGTGGGATGCTATCCTCTGTGACAGAAATGCAGTAATTAAAGAATGTATTGCCAAATGAAAACAGCAATAAG
>LZPO01087777.1:0-39633 GCA_001675575.1 Neotoma lepida | reverse complement strand
GCGCTTGATGCTGGAGGGCACTGCTGATATTGGCAGGTAAAGCTGCAAAGCTTTCAAAATGTCTGTCAAACTTAAATTTTTTGAAGGCTAGTCCTTCTAGTCAGCAACTTACTACAGGGTCTGGGAAGCTTTAATACAACATGCCTAAAAGAAGGAAGAGTTCTCAAATGGATGGGTGTTGACTCCAGATTCTCATATGCAGGACTCTGATGATAATCTTAGTACTCGGGACACNAAGGCAGAAGGAGTGTATGTTTGAGACCAGCCTGAGCTATGTAGCAAGGCTGTGTCTCAGACATGCCAAAACAACAAAGTACTTTACCCTCCAAGAGTGAAAGGAGGAGCTTCATGAGCTGTGTCCTAGAGATGACGAACATCAGCTCTGCTGTGACTTATAGATTTATTTGTCATTTATGGCAGTGTTTGAAATCACTTTAAGCTGCATAACAGATTATCCTTCAAACTGCACAAAATAGAACTCAATCAGTGCTAATTTAAAAAAAATACTGAAGTGTAATTGACACACTGAAATATAATTATGCCTTTTACAAAATCCTTTTTTGGGAAAAGGACATTTATACATGGTCTGTGGTCATAGACTCTTCTTAGGCTTTAGTCAGTTTACCTAATAATTTGAATTATAGGATCATTTTACTATGAAGCTCAGTTCCCTGTAAAACATTATTTTTTACTTACTCTTACATGTCATTTTTCTTATTTTGAAGCCATTTCTTTGATGGTAATAATAATCAAAGGGAGAGATGTATATAAATTGTAAGAAAGACCCGGAATGTTTGAATCATCCTACAGTGACCATACAAGGCACAATGGGTCATTCTGGACAAGATAAAAACAGCAGAAATAATCCTTGTTTGCTAAAAAACTTTAACTATTGATGCTTTGCAATTGGTGTCATTTTTGCCCCTATGATTTCAGTGAGTATCATTTAAAGATGTATCTCCCAGGCCTTGTGGCTTATCTAGAAAGGTTTTGGATATTAATGCAAAATACGGTTAGTATCTCAAGATGTACTGTGGTCTTACAGTATCAGTTTAGGATTTGAACCGTAAGCCCTGAGCTGAATTGTTCTTTTCTATTTTAATCTTTGTCTGTATTATTTGAATATCAAAATTCTTACATTATTTTCAATTACTGTTAGCTGGAGCCTGCATTCAAATTAGTAATTTAAAGCACAACTGCCCCCTCTCCTGTGAGTGATCTCTGTGCATGAGAAAAGTAATTTAGCCCCTCCATGTCATCTTTTGTCATGTAAGGGCTGCTGGCATTATGGTCCTAGATGACCTTTATAGGTCATTTGTTGCTGTTATTTTATGAAGCTGTGCTTGCACTAGGTAAATTATGAGAACTACAAATGGAAAATGGCATAATATATCCCGTCATGTGTATTGATACACATTGGCATAGTATTCTCAATATCCACGAGAGCGTCTAATCATTTGTGTGTGTTTGTGTTTTCTTGGTAACATACCGTGTTTTCAGTGTCCTGTGCACGGTGTGATCCTGCTCAGGATGCTGTTGTCCTTCTCTTCTAAGTCACTCTTTTGATCCTGGCAACTGTGGCCTCTGCTTTAGCTCCCTTGGCAGCAGGGGCTGCTCTTGGTACAAATTACAGACATCCATTTAAACACAGTGAAGTTTAAAGGGAAGTTGATTGTCCCACCAAATGAAAGAAGAGCAGGACTCTAAAGGGCTTAAGAATTACGGGGACAACAATAGGATGCTGCAGGGCTTTCCCCTATGTTCTCTGCAGCTTTTGCTATCTGCTTCATTCTCCCACCAGCTCCTGCTTCACGAAAGTCTTCCTATGGCTTAGCACAGTTACACTTACCTGTCCATCCTTCCATAGTCTAAATAGAACGTTTTGAAGAGAGCCTGTGGTAGCCTGTTCACCAGAAGTTGATTTCTATGAAGAGCTGACCCAAGAACATGTGCTTAGAAATGATTAGGTGTTCTGGGCAATNAGAGTAATAGGTGGGCCCTATTTCCCCCTTTATGATATTGGAATAAAAGTGGTTTCCTATTGTTAATGGGCCCTAAGTGGTGTAAAATATTTCAGATANTGTGAAATTTTATGCTAATAGACAATGTTGTGTCATATTAGAGGGAGGCTTGAAGAACAGCGCATGACTTAACAGTCTGCACTGACTGAACAGGATAGGAAAATATGGTTAACTTTCCTGCACNTAGATAAAATAGTTCCTAAAGTTAAGCATCCAAAGGAAGAATAGTTTATNAGATTCTTTGATTGGATGAGGACTGGAGATACCAAAATAGGCCTTTTATTTTCAAGGGAAAATAACTATGAAGATGAAAAAATAATTAGGAGAGGAAACTGGAATTTGCCAAGCCAGTAAATTATTTTAGTTTGGCAACTATTTTTAAAAAAAAAAATGGAGCCAGAGAGGTAGCTTAGTGGTTAAGAGTGAACTGCTCTTAAAGAGTACTGGGGTTTTCTGTTAAGACAGGTCTCACTAAGTGACAAGGTGGCCTTGAGCTCAGTCTGTTGCCCAGATGGGCTGTGAAAGTTGTTCTCTCTGTGCCACCCGGCTGGCTTTAGACTTTCTGAAAGGTACAAAAGGATCCTAAGCCTCAGTTTCCTCAACAGTTCATAATGTGACATTAAAACAAAACAATAAATTGTGTCTACCACAGAGACTTGCTAGGAGGATTAGGTGAGGTCATAGTATATGAAATTCTTGCCCAGTTTCTTAGTAAAAGTGACTGTTCAATTGGACTTTTCTACAGTACAAGGGGGGCGTGAAGAAATAGTAAGCTCTACAACAGGTTTAGGGGAGTGGCCTACAGCACATTTGTCTTTAGTGGATAAGAAAATTTCTTGACCTCTTGTTTCTCTTAGCAATTGTTTATTTCAAGGCTGCTCCATGCCACATATCATATCTGTCACTAGAAAATACAAATTAAAATAGAGATTGTTATCACTTTCAAAAATCCTGAATTCAAAAGTCAGATTTTAGGGGTCAGAGAGATGGCTCAGCTGTTGAGAGCACTTGATGTGTTTGCAGATGACCCAGGTTGGGTTTCAGCCCCCACATGGCAACTTACAAAACTGTTTGTAACTCCAGTTCCAGGATATACATTGCCCTCTTCTGGCCGCTTCTGGCATTGCATGCATGTGGTGCCCATACATGCATGCAGACTAACACTCAATACAAAATAATAAAGACAAACACATAAATCTTTTTTAAAGTCAGCTTTTATAAAAAAAAAAAAGTAATTCAGGGAGAGAGTGTTTTTGTGATGTGGTTAATGTCTTAAAACACTAAGTTTCTCTCTGCGCATTTTCTGGTGTGCTGCAGTGTGTTGTGCTAGTTCAGGTGGAAGCGTGCAGAGCCAGGTTTCAGGGTATGAAGAGCTCCAGGTGGCTCCATATGAGGGATCAGCTCAGAGAGCATGCTGCAGAGATGAGAGGCTCACGAGACCTCTAAGAAGTGGAAGCAGTGCATGGTGGGTTGTATGTGCTGCTCTTATCCTCCACTTCAGTGTTTGTGTAGTTACTAGCATTCATTTAGACTCAGCCAAGATAGTTTCCACTGAATGACCTAAGAGTTCTTTGTCAGTTTTGCTGATATTTGGAAAAGCAAGAGAACACAAATGTTCCCAGCAATTTCCCATTAATATGCTAGTACACATCGATATATTTTGAAGTTGAAAAAAAAAAAAAACCTGTACATTATCATGTAGTCTGCGCCTGATGCACTATATGTACTTTACCTGATGAGTGGGTATTTTTGACATAATTAACATTTTGCTTCCAAATTTTGGTTGATTACCAAAACTGAAAGACATAAATTTTATTCCATTATAAGTTGGGTTTTATGTTATAACTGATACACTCCTACTAAACTCAGAATCTGTACCATTCCAAGTCACAACAGAAACGTTTATTAGGACTCATGTCTTTTCCTTTGTTGTTGTTGTTGTGTGTATATGTTTGTGTTTGTTACTAATATGTGTNTGAATGCATACGGAGGCCAGAAGTGGACATTGGGTGTCTTCATTGGTTGTGCTCCACCTTATTTTTTGAGGCAGGGTCTCTCACTAAAACCATAGCACTGATGAGCTTGACTGGCCGGTCAGCAAGCCCCAGAAAGCTCATCTCTACCTCTCCAATGCTAGAACTGCTATCATGTGCTGCTGCACTCAGCTTTTGCATTGGCGCAAGAGGTTGAACTTAGGCACCCCTGCTTACACAACAGATGTATCATTTGACTGAGCTATCACCCTGTCCCTTATGATTTTATATTCAGTGAAGTGAGCTGGTGCTGAGGTCAACCTCTTCTGCTGAGGATTCTTGATGGTGAAATGTTTTCGTTAGTTGATAATGAAGGCACTTCATTTTTATCCTTTTCTCCCCCCCAGTTTGCTGGAAACCATGTCTCACTATACAGATGAACCCAGATTTACCATAGAACAGATAGATCTGCTCCAGCGTCTTCGGCGTACTGGGATGACCAAACATGAAATTCTCCATGCATTAGAAACTTTGGACCGTCTTGATCAAGAGCATAGTGATAAGTTTGGAAGGAGGTCCAGCTACGGGGGAAGCTCATATGGGAACAGTACCAACAATGTTCCAGCATCTTCTTCTACAGCCACAGCTTCCACGCAGACCCAGCACTCCGGAATGTCCCCATCACCCAGCAACAGTTATGATACCTCCCCACAGCCTTGCACTACCAATCAAAATGGGAGAGAGAACAACGATCGATTGTCCACATCCAATGGGAAGATGTCTCCATCTCGATACCATGCAAATAGCATGGGTCAGAGGTCGTATAGCTTTGAAGCCTCAGAAGAGGACCTAGATGTAGATGATAAAGTGGAGGAATTAATGAGGTTAGTTACTTTGCCTATTCTGAATTCCCCCAAACATCTATGTTTTTAAAATTGTTTTTAAATAATAGCCTGTATTTCAGAAACTTACCAGTAAGAACAGTGGTTTCTCCCTCCCTTCTTTGGAATTGAAAGTAAAACTTGAAATTGTGGTTTTAGATTAGATTTTTTTTTCTTCTCTACTTCAGCTCTTTTGCTGTATGATGAGGCTTTTCTAGTCTCTTGATTTGTCGAAGGGCTTTCTCTATTTATGGCTTTAACAGACAGTTTCTGACTGACNGAAGTTCATTTAATCCAATCCTTAATCCTTCATTGTAAATATTTTTTCTGAGTGATAAGATAAATTTACCATGATGTAGAATACATGCACTCTTTGATTTTCCTTGCATCATTTCAATCAATGCAACAATTTGAACAACTATTAGGTCAGAAGCAATTTTCAATAAGAAACATAGATACCATCCTGCCCCTAAAAAGCTAAAGTTCTAATTTTAGCAGTAAGTGCAACACCCACATGCCCTCCAGACCTCATCAGTTGCCAAGAAAGCATGTGCACTTAGAGTTTAAACACAACGAAAAGCCTCCTTTCAACCGAGGTATCAGGACTTTGTAACAGATTTGGTTCACTTTGAGGGTAACAGACATGTGCTTTCCATCCTGTGTCCTGTAACACATGATGTGGGCTCAGTGTGCTAGCTGAGTAGATGGATTTGCCCTAAACCATAAGGATATTGTCTTTTGAAATAAGGATTTGGAGCTGGTTCAAGGGGTCAAGGTGTTTGCTGCCAAGCCAGAGGACATGAGTTCCATCCCTGGAACCCACACAGTGGAAGGAAAGATCCAGCTCCCAAAAGTTGTCCTCTGACTACAAGCATGCCATGCACACTCCTGCACACATGTACTTACACATACAGTCAATAAGTGAATAATTTTTAATTTTTTAAAATAAAAATTGAAATATACATATTTTATTTAAAGTTAAGGAACCAGGAAGTGGTATCAAAAAAAGCATGTCTTTAATCTGGCTAAGAATATAAGCTGGGTCTGGTCATTTATGCTTATAACCTTAGCGTTTGGAGGGGCCGATGCAGGAAGATTGCTGTGAGTTCAAGGCCATCATGGTGACTTCGAGGCCTGTCTGGCCTACAGGGTGTGGATCTTTCCAAAAAGCATTAAAAGAAGAACAATACAGATGAGGCAGACTTTGGCAAACGCAGTAGTACCGTAGGGTGCAGCACATGTTTTCAAAGGCTTCCCATTCTACACTAAATGGTTAGAATTAGGGAGTTTTTACAGGTCTTTACAAACAGAAATGACAAAAGCATTGTTTTCAGTAGAGTTAGGCTGTTGTGTAAAAACGATTGCTTTGGGCTGGAGAGATGGACTCATTGGTTCAGAGCACTTGTTCTTCCAGAGAACCTGAGTTTGGTTCCCAGCACCCACTTGGTTGTTCACAACCATCCATAACTCTCATTATNGGAGGTTCAAAACCCTCTTCTGACCTCTGCAGGCCCCAGGCATGCATGTGGGTATACGTACACACATGCAAGCCAAACACTCATGCACATAAAATAATCTAAAATTTAAAAAAAAGGTGAAAGGCTGCAGATAAATTAGTTACAGTTGATAATGAACAGAATTGTAGACTTGTCGGAAGTAAAAACAAAAGCTGTAACTGAGTTTTAACTAATCCTGAAGATACTCTGACATCAAGACAGAGTGATGGTGGCTTGACAGTGCTGTGTGAAGATTCATCCTGTGGCACCTCCGTGAGAAGACAGCCTTAAACACACACACAGCCTCTTCTGAGTTTGTTTTCAGGGTAGAGTTGCCACACATGGAATCCTTGGCTGCAGGGACCGTGGGGTACATGTAATGAAGATTATCATACCTCAACCACAGTCAGTGTTGTCAAGCTTTTAGCACTCTGAAGTACAAGAGATCAGTGAGGCTTTTGGTTCATCAACTATTAACACAGGTGCCCAAAGCTCTGCTGTTGCTGGTGACTTTCTTAGTGTGAAGCCTGAGCGCAGGACTTTCTCTTCTACTGAGTCACATCCTTGGCCATAGATGGTTTTGGGAGCTTAACAGCTATCATCATTCAGTTTAAAAAGGAGAACCATCTGGACAAATAAGTTACTTTATTCGTTGAAGTTTCATGAGATTTTAATTATCATGAGTAGAGAAGATAGCAAAATAGCATTTATTTGTGGAGGTGCTAGCTTGTTCTGTTGGGCACATTCACGTGGGTGCAGTCTCACAGGTGAAATGTGTGTTTCATCTGTGTGCTCTTAATTGTTGTGTAATTATTGGGACACTTTCTTCTTCCCTTCCTCTGCTTCTTGCTCAGAACAGCTCCTTTGACATTTAGTCATCTAGGGTCCTCTAGACCTCTGGTACCGCTGGTCCTCCACAATTGAGCTTTCTGCCATTCCAGCTTTGCTCAAATGTGCCCCTTCTCACCGTTTTCAAGTTTGCGGAGGGTAATCCTTCTTAGGACACAGGGAGAAGTTGACTAGTGGCTGCTCACATGATATTTGCAGTCCCAACAGCCATGCTAGGTGCTTGATCAGAGAAGCTGAATTCATGAAAAGTAATAATTTGCTCAAGAAAGTTTGATTATTGCACAACCAAGCCTAAATTGTATCCCGTGGCTTTATTATCCTTGTGTTGCTGGTTATATTTTATCACTGACATTATTTATGCTTATAGATTAAATAAAGGCTTTAGGAAAAGTAGTACATATAATTCTTCAAAACAGTGTGAATGGCCTCACTGGACATGCCCTCCTCCTTCCCCGACATGATATCTGCTACTTCAGATGAGTCACTTACTAAACAATGAATTTTTATTGGTGAGATATTAGAGAAAATTTCAAACAGTAGCTCTTTCTGAGTATTCTGTGTCTGTCTAGTGATATACTGGCCTTGCTGCTTACTCAACACTGNTAACATGACAGTAACCTAGAGTTGGTGGGCTCTAGTAGTAAGCATGGATACCTGAGGGCCTTCCTACCTCTTGTGCTGTGTGTAAAATCTACCTCCTACTTGCTCACGGCACCAACCTGCAGGTACTCCACCCTAAGGCATGCTTTGCAGATTTTGTAATTCAGTGAATCTGTGTTATAGTATATAATTTGAAGGTATATAATGGAGATTTTTGTGTGTGTGCAACTTCATCAGGTTATAACTGTACCCTTGATCATTTGTTACAGAGTCAGAAATTATCTTTTCTAGTTTTGAATTAGGGTCAAAAAAGGAAGAAGAAAGCCACACTAGCATATAAATTCTCAGTAAATGGTTGAATGTGCCACTTTAGGAAGGACTGAAAGCCAACAATGAAAGCCAACTCATTTTACATTAGGACATCTTAAAAGGCCTATTAGTCCGTAAGTATATGCATAGGAATGTGTGCCTGTATCTGCTAATACAATAGAATGTAGCAGTGTTTTCCTGTGGTCTTGTATGTATTTTGAGATAATGTAAATGAGACTTATTGGAATTAGTAAAATGCTGTACATTAAGCATGTTGCTCTATAGCACCCATACACTACATTTTGTTAGTATTTTGTACAAAATTCTGCAAGTGCATTCCAAGTTGGTTATGCATATGCCTAATCCTAAAACATACCTTGAGCATCCTTTAGCCATGGTGTTTTAAAATTCAAAACTTCTGAGCACTCTGTGTCACAAGTGAAAAATTCCAGAATACAACACATTCCTAGGCACAGAGTTATTTAAAATACTGTCCCAANTTACATTTAGTCTCTCTATATAATTATGTAAAACATAATTGAATTTTGTGTTTATACTTGGGCTCTGTCCCTAAGATATTTCATTATAAATATGAAAATAGTCCCAAATTTAAAAAAGAAAATCTGAAAAGGCTTCTGGTCCGATGTACCTCAGTGGGGCTCTCAGCCTGTATTTACTTGTGCAGGCAGGGTGTTTATGCTCTGTATGGATGTAACACCCCTAAGTGGTAGTGCGCTCTCCCTCCATCTTCTGCATGTAGAACAGCTCTCCCTTTAATGTTCTCTTAAAATTGTGCTTTGTATCTGCACAGGGAGAAGGTCATGAGTGTCTTTCAACTGTGAAATACACTGTGATGGCTTCGTTTTGGGGTGACTTTGAGCTAGCTCCCTTTACAACAACCAGAGGAATGCTGAGAGTGTATTAACTCGGGGAGTATGAGTCATCTTAAAGTGTATCATTATAAAATATGAGCCCTTTAATATGCTTTCTTCCAGAAAACAAATCAGTGTCATTTTGAGTCACCATAAATAACCTTTCCACCCTGATTTGGAAAACATAAATGTACTTGAAAATAAGAATCTAAAGCTGTTATATAAATTATTTAGATCAAGTTTTCCATTTTACAGCCTTTAATTTCTAGAAATTTTTCACTCATTAAACAAATTAAGTTTTACATATATGAAAGATCCATGCTGAACATGACAGAGTCTTTGCATTAAAGAACTTTCCACGCTAGTAGGATAGATGGGCTATAAAGCATTGTGTCCATATTACAATTGAAATATTAAGAGTTAGCTTTGTTAAAAGAGATCTTTCTTTGTAAGCTATAATGATCAGAGAGAACTCTTTAGCTAGATGACAATTCCATCACATCTTTTGAAAAGGTAATCAGAAAGCCAGATGTGTGGTACTCCTCTAGAATCCGAGTACTTGGGAGGTGGAGGCAGGAGGCTTGCTGTGAGTTTAAAATGGCTATGAGCAAGACCAAGCTCAAAACAAAACAAAAAGCAAGGAGCATTAGAATCAGGACAGGGTGGTGGTGCCACTTAGGTCCCAGCACTCCAGAGACTGAGACAGGAAAACCTCTGGTTCAAAGTGATCCTGGGTTAATGCAAGACCGCTGCCTCATGGTCCTGTTCTCATGTACATACATAGGTAANGTTTTTAAAAGTGATTTGTTAAAAAGGCATTCCTGATGTGTTCTTTCATCTATATTAGGATGGATAAGAGTAGAGAGTTTAACTAGTTTTAAAAGCAAAGGCAGTGGGCAGTGATGGTTAGGAAGGGAGCGTTCCGTCCTGCTGTAGAAGTCCACCAGATGAACACAGTGGCAGCAATTTGAAAAGAGCAGGAAGTGGCATGCACTTCAAGGGCCTCAGTTGAGATCAAGTGGTTGCTTATGTTGGAAATTAAATGTGAAACTAGAGAAATAATTGGCTTGCTCTTTATTGTAATTCACTAAGACGTCAGGAGTCTTGAGGCGTGTGAGATACTGTGGTGGAATGNAAGAAGAGACTCATTCTCTTTAGGCAAAATGTCAAAATTTCATCAAAGGGAGGAATATGGAATAGAAGATGGAGAGGGGGCCGAAGACAAAGAGCCAAGCAGCCCAGTAGAGTGAACTGGACAGTGAGGGCGAGTGATGCTACTGTTTTGCAAATACCTAGTGAGCCCAAGCAAACTGGCACTCCTAACGTGACTCCAGAGCGCTTGGTCCATGATGCTTTGAAGTACCTGGTCCTAGACATTAACTTCAGTCTGACAGTTACAGTTGATCATTTGTTTCTTCTGTTTTTTGGATCCTGTCTGACTGTTTTATAGAAATAATAGTGTGTGTTTATATGATATATTTACAATTTTAAAACTATCTCCTTCACAGAAATTTCTTTTGAAATATTATATGCATGCATGTGTGTGTATTTATATCATTCAGTTTTTTCATTGCTTGGAGGAACATTTTTGTCAATGCTAGAGATTGAACACATGGTTTGTGCATGCTAAGGAAGCATACTACCACAAGCTATATCTTAAAACCCTTTGAAATTTGGGAATAGGAGGGGGACCAACGGGAATGGAGAAGAGGAGAGGGAGGGGGCCAACAAGAGTAGAGAAGGAGAGAGACGAGGGGTCAGCAAGAGTGGAGAAAGAATGGGGGTAGGGGGTCATGACAGCCAAGTGACTGGATCAAAGTGCACTATACACGTGTGAAAATGCCATAGTGAGACCCATTATTTTGCATAATTAATGCACACTAATTATAGAAATGAAAACCTTTGGAAGGAGTGTGTTAATGTTGTTTTAACCAATGGTGAAACCAGAGCACAACTTTATTAAGTGACTTTCCCTCACATGTTTTTGTCTTTTAANGAGTGGAGGGGTTGGGGATTGAGACCAGGGGGGTCTTACGATGCTGGCCAGGCATTTAGGCTTTTAGCCACGCCCCAGTCTTTTTTTTTTAATTGTTTTTCAAAAAGTGTCTATGGTAAAGCAGTAAAGAATGTGTTTAAACTTATTGTGGATACTTTAGAGGCCTGCATGACACAGAAGAATGCATTCTCAGAGGTGGTGAGTGGGTTGCTGCTTTGTGAACAGTGGGGCTCCTCCTTTCTTGCTGCAGTCCTTTAATAATGCCACACCGCAAGGCGATGAGTAACTCACGGACCGGCTACATAGCTGAGTGTTATCTGTTCTGTATGATTTAGTGTCTGCTCTAGGTGCGTTTGATTTAAAATGAGTTGGTTTAAATTTTTGATTTTAAATTATTAGTCAAGAAAATACCATTTGCTCATTTTGCCTACAAAAGTACATTTTAAAATTTAATCTGAACAATTATTCTCAAATATAGTTTCATTTTCCAAGATCATTTGGTATGTTGAAATGCAATAGTTTATATAAAAAATTTCAACTTAATTTTGTAGTTATGTCAGAAGACAAATGATTTGGTTTGTGTACAAAAGCCATCTGAAATAGCTACTGCTAAAGTTGTCTCTTGCTCATAATTGGTACAGAGACAGGCCTTTTGTCTCTGTAAAAATCTAACATGAAACTTGTAATCTTAGCACGAAGAGACTGAGATGGGAGGCCTTTTGAGAGAAATGTAGTCAGCATGGAGATTGGAATCTACATAAGTTTGAGAAATTTAAATAGTACATTAGGCAGCTAAAGTTTTATTTTCTTCTTACTGCTTGATTAGGATTTCTAATCAATAACTCAGGGATATTGTGGAGCTACATATTGGGTACTCACTATCCCATCTCTATTCTTTTCCAAGATTCCCCACAGCAGGGACATGGCCCAGACAGTGCTGTGCCTGATGCACAGGAATGAGGAACTAAATTCACTTCTTCAGCACCCACATAAAAAGCCAGGCACTGGTGGTGTGTGCCTTTAGCCCTGAGGGGATCCCTGCAGCTCATTGACCAGCCAGGCAAGCAAACTGGTGAACTCTGGGCTCAGAGACAAACAGGGACTCACACGTGTATACAGGCTACATGCACAGGTACAGCTCCACAGGGAACATGCCCTCTCCCAGCAGAGTGCATAATCCTTCCAGGTGAGGGGGCTGAAAGACCTGTCTAAATTAAATCACAGGTTAGTATCATGTTCTGATAGGATTCTTTTGTTTCTTCTCCAATCTACAGTGAGACTTGAGCCCCTATGAAATTTGTGGTTTGTTTACAAAACAGGTTTTAAAGGTTTGTGACGCTTTTGTCTTAGATCAAGGGTTAAAGGTTTTACTGTGAGTACCTAGTAGTTAACGTTTTAGACTTTGCCAAGAGGCAAAATTGAGGGTGTAGTATAGACACTCTATACAAGAGAGAAAACCNAGAATGGCAGAACACAGTTACAATCCCAGNACTCAGGAAGCTGAGACTAGGTGACCAGTAAACTCAAGGCCAGCGTGGACTAATAGACTGTGTCTCAGAAAACTAAAAATGAGAGGGGGGGGGAGGAAAAAGAAAAAGAAAGAGAGAGACAGAGAGAGAGAGAGGAGAGAGAGAGAGAAGATTGAATCCCTGCCTCAAAAAATGAAAAAAATTTCAATATGGAACTGTAATAATTGTGTACAGTTTGGGGAGGTATTATACAGTATTTGTAAAAATTAAAGGAAGGATGCTTTTTTAAAAATTTATTTGCAAAGTCCATCTGAGAAAGATTATGTTTGTTGTTTATATGAGAGCAGATGGGAGATTGACTTGAGCTGAGGCCCTTAATCTGTTGACCTTATTGAGATAATAAGCTACCATGATTCTATGTCAGTTTTCATCTTGAACAAGAAATAGTGTTCTGGTTTTATAGTCTTTATAGCTCTGGTTAAATTTTTATTGTTTTGTTTTGGTGAGTTGTTCTTTGTCATTCTTACCAATGTCTGGTCTATGAAAGTGATGACTTTTTAAATAAAGTTTGTAATGGGCCGAGAGTATATAATACCAAGGTTGAATAGTATAGTTTTTAGTATTAACTATTCTGTGTACTTATATGTAATTGGAAATTAATAAATACTTTTAATAGGAAACTGTTAATATTTCAAACCATCCCACATTCTTTTCAGGGGGCGGGGAGCTTATACAGAAGGGAGGGACAGGAAGTAGCTAAGGGTGTTTCTTACAATGCTAATATTTTCAGTTGTGAGAATTGTGTTAATTTCTGCCCTGGAACCATTTCCAAGTCTTTAAGATGAGCGTCACTTCTACAGTTCCTCCATTAACCTGCAGACACACAATCTACTTCAAGCTGATTTTCATTGCTGTTGCTTTTTATTTTTCCAGGGTTTCTATGTACAATTTATTCCCCAATAATGAGAACATACATACCGCATATGGCAGCCTTGTTCCTAATTTAAGTTATACACAGCATGCACTTAATGGTCCTCCCACATGAGACTTTTATCCACAGTGGCATTCACTGAGGTGTCTGTCTGATGGTGTGACGTTTCAGGACTGGAGTATTTGGTGTTCCTTGGTTTGTTGTAATTTCATATTTTCACCCAAGTTTAGTCTGTTTCCCTTTTTATTTTTGTGTCCTTCCTTTCTGTGTTCTCCCCACCTCTCTGCTTCACCTTTCTTGTAGCAAAGATGAGGATTTCTACCTTCAACATACATTGTTGGTCTTGTCTTCTGTTTTTGTTAGGAGGGACAGCAGTGTGATAAAAGAGGAAATCAAAGCCTTTCTTGCCAATCGGAGGATTTCCCAAGCAGTTGTTGCACAGGTAACAGGTAAGAGCCGGAGAGCCCTTTATTCTAGAATCATGTCTCGTCTCTGCCATCTGTGCAGGTGTTGGGATATCGCTTACATTGCCATGCTGCAGCCCTGCCTGTCAGCTTGGGCATGGTGACAGAAGCCTCGGTTTTAAACCAGTGCCTCTGTTACTGGGACATGCTCCAGTGATCTTTTTAAAACTTGGGGTAGTAAATTTTGTAACATTAGTAATAAGAAGAAAAATCTCCCTGTTTTATAATTGAGAGGAGGATGTGGTTTCCTTTTGGTTACGACAGCGCCTGTGACACATGCACATGAGCTGCTGTCTTTTTGCAGTCCTCTAAGTCAGATCCAGGACGTCACCAGTCAAAAGTGACTCGTGAGGAAAAAGCAAGTTGTGCGAGTCTTTGTTTTCCTTTTTTGTTTTGGGGGTTTGTTGTTGTTGGGGCTTTGGTTTTGTTGTTGTTTGTTGTTTTTTGTTTTTTCTTGAGACAGGGGTCATGCAGTTGAGGCTGGCTTCAAACTCACTCTGTGGCTGATAATGACCTTGACCTCCTGATCCTCTTGCAGCCACTTCCCGAGCACTGGGATATATGCACCACCATCCCCTACTGAAAGTTGTCTTTTGAATGACCTTCTCTGTATGTGCAAGCTTTGCTCACACACCTCCTGAGAAGATGAGGGAGAGTCACCATTGTCCTTTTGTTGTTGTTGTTTCTCTCCCATCCATTCTCCACACAACCCAGGCCTCACTCTGACGTGTGGTGTGTGTGTGTCATTCTCTACCCAGTTACAGCTGTAAATGGAACTCTTGGATCAGGGTGTAGGTGTGTCATCACTGTTGGTGTGTGCTCTTCCTTAGTTCTAGAGTTCGTAGAGGAACCAGAAATTCTTCCAATATATTTTCATTTGCTGTGTTGTTACACTTTCTGCACTGACAGTTACAATAATTACCACTACCACCCCTTTTAGCACATTTCTGCAAACTAATGCCTTGGGGCTTCTCAGGCCCCTGCCTCAGTGTTCATACTTTGTGGTTTCAGGTTGGCATCTGAGCTCCTCCAGCTCTGATGTTCCTTCTGTGGTGGAAATGCTGGTCCATACTAAAGCAGGTGTTCTTAAGAGTTTGTTCCTGCTCATTAATTCGATTAAAAATGTAGCTTCAGAGATAAAAGTATTAAATTCCATTCCCTATACCTAATGTCAGCCAACCCTTTAGGATATGTGCGTACATGCAGGTATATATATTTTATCAGTAATACACTTTTATAAACAATGTCTTTGTTACTAGTAAAAGACTTTTGAACATGTCCTTCTAAGTAGAAGTCTTAATGGTAAAGAAAGGTGTGTGGATTTAATTATTTAAGTCTTTAGGTATTTGCCAGTAGGATGTGTAAGATAAATTACTAATCATTATCTTTAAAAAACTAAGTTACAGTGCTTAACACACTATGAGGACAAATTGTGCAGGTGTTACTGAAACTCATGATGTGGTAGATTATGCCATGATCAGATGTCTTTTTGTACCTTTACTTTAGCCTCTAGGACTATAAGCAATATATGTTCTGNTTTGCAAACCTGAATGGGGGAGAGACAAATTTGTAACATGATAGAATTGCAAAGTTGACTTCGTTTAGAAGAGAATGTTTCTGAGTATTGAATATACTAAATCTTGAATCATCTTATGCGTGCATGCATGCATGCATGCGTGTGTGCACGTGTGGTGTGTGTGTGTGTGTGTGTGTGTGTGTGTGTGTGTGTGTGTGACAGAAGACAGCTTGAGGAAATCAGTTCTCTCCTACCATGTGAATCCCGGGATCAAACTCACCTTGTCAGGCTTTATGACAAATTCCCTTACTCTCTAAGCCAGTCCTTGTCTTGGACTTGTAAAATAGTAGCTTTGGATGAGTGTCCAACATTGTTGCAAATCATAGAAAGATAACCTTAAAGGTCTTTCTTATGCCAGACATGGTGGCATATCTAAAAACATTGTGCCTTGATGAGTTAAACACACTATTCAAATATTTCCGTCAATACAGTCTAGGAAACAGCAGTTTTGATGTTAGCTGAAAACTTATTAGACATATATGAATATACAGTGTCACCTCTANATCTGCCAAAGTAGAATTTACGTTTCAGCCAGATCCCCTGAGTGATTTAGGTTGGAGACGGACTGTTGTAGGAAACTGGTAAACTTTCCAAACAGTAATAGCAGTTGATAGGCATTGACTATCATTGCCTCACTCAAATATCATCTCCCATTTGGGAAAGGAAGAGCTAGGATACACTTAGACATTTGTTACCTGCTGTACATATGTTCTTTCTTTCACCACCATAATGATGGGATATTGTTAAAAATGTCTTCCCCACTACAGCTTCACCTCAAAGAGGTTTTCCTCTTTATTTCTGTTCCAAAGGATTAGGTCCACGTTTCTGTGAACCTACCTTTGGCCCTTTATTGTCTAAACCAAGAAATTATTAAAACCAAAACTTGTAAGACGGATTTTCTAAGTAGTCTTGTTAAATAAAATACAGAGGCAGAGATGGGGTGAAAGTCTGACAGAGATCAGAGGAATTAGGAACAGCTACCAGACTCACCTTAGACTGCCGCTGCTGCTTCCAAAATGGAGAGAGCCTTTTACTTTCTTTTACGTCCACTTTTATATCTCTTTTTGTTTTGTTCTCCCATTGGCTCTTTAGCCTAGCTACATCACTTTCTGTCTGTCTGTATAGACCTCCAGAATTCTATGGTTGATGCTGGGATTAAAGGTGTGTGTCTCCACATTCCTAGTGTGACCTAGAACTCACAGGGATCCAGACAGACCCTGCTTGCTAAGTGATAGAATTAAGGGTGTGTGCTAATTTTGCAAGGCTAGTGGCTGACCTTGTTCCTCTGATCTTCAGATAAATTTTATTGGGGGACATAGATAAAATACCACCACAAAAACCATTTATGTTTTGTGTGTTCTTGCATGTCTGTCACAGTGTATGTGTTGGGGTGAGAGTTTCTTTTTCTTTCTTCTGTGTGTGTTCCAGGAATTGAACTCAGGTCCTAAGCCTTGGCAGCAAGCACCTTTATTCACTGAGCCATTCTGTCAGTCCAGGAAATTCTTATAATGCAATCCCCACATCCACTTTTATTGCTGTCTTCTAGTATGTATATTCCACACAGCTCAATTTAACTACTTGTAGTTTTGAGAGTCCTGCTCATTTGTGTGCTCCCAAATCTTGGTTTATCAGGAGGCCTTTACCTCTTCAGCATAGCTCTATGCATTCCTACTAACCACAGCTCATTCTGTTAGGGTGCCATTCTGGCATTCACATAGTGACTGTCATTAGGTTTAATCCTCACTTGAGGAATGCAGTTTCTTCAGGTCTCTCACTGTCCTCATACTTGGAAGAGTTCACACCTCAGCACCTCACTGCCTGGTGGAGCTGGTTGAGGCGTAAAGGAGCTGGTTGTGTGTAACTCAAACCTACACGTCAAAAGGTACACCGAGGCACTGTTTTGGGCATGATTGCTCGCTCAACAATCCCATACATTTTTGTGTGTAAGTTGTAGGTTTTTTGTTTTGTTTTGTTTTAATCTACAAAGCAGGAGAATGAGGAAATTGATAAGCAGGCTACTTTATTTTTTACCTGTTGGCTAACTCACTGAGTTGTGTTTCTCATGCATCATGAATTAGTCACATTTGTGTCCCAGCCTGTCCAGCCAGGAAGCTAACAGAAACAGCACTTGTCATGTCTGGGAAGAGCAGTGAGTTAGTGAAGCCCGCGTGATTGACCCACTTAGGGCAGGCAGGGTGAGCCTGGAATATCAGACCGTTACCTAGACGTGCTTTTCTGACGTTCTATAGCAGATTCTCTGAAAGTCATTTGAGTTCAACTCCAATATGTGAAATCAACCTTAAGATAAAAATCAGAGCGGATGGTGCCTAACAACAGAAAATGCTAAGTAAAAAAGTGTAGCAAGGTGCAAAATTCCAACACATGTGCTGTTCCAGAAGCAAATGCAGAGGCTGCTTTTTATAGATTTGGAGGGTTTCTATAATAAGATAAACAAGAAGTGCAGGGGTGGGGTCTGTGTAAACAATATCCTGCTGATAGGAGAAATGACAGTGTAAACAGGATATAATAACAGTGCCTGTCCAATTCCCAGCATGTTATTTGTAGAGTCTGTCACAGGCACAGCTGCTTCCCCCATGGGTGGATTTTTACCTCTGCGAGAGGCCGGCCAAGATTCTAGCTTCTCACTACAGTGATAGGGTGGTGAGCATAGCCTTGGCTCTAGTAATAAACACATGTATTTCATAGTCACTGTCAGTAAAATGTTTCCTTAGGCGTTTTAAGAATTCCTAAAGCAAACAAAAAAATTTAATGACCTCTGGGAAAAATTGGGCACACACAGAATAAATGAGTAAATATACAAAGGTTGATGAAGGTTATCAGCCAAAGAAATACACTTAATTGGTGTCATGTCTTCTGGGAAAAAAACGAATACATGGGAGAAGAAGAAAGTTAGCATCTCTGAATTTTAAGGACTTTATTACAGTTGTGTTGCATTGTTGGGGTAAGCAGATACTGAGTTTGTTCTTTCTGTCAATCACCTTGTGACCCACAGTCTTATTTTCCTTACTTATAAGATGTGGGACTTTGACCAAATAATTATTCTCTTAGCCCTTGTAACAAATTGTCATTAACTGGGTATATACAAACACAGAAATGTATTTATTTCTCATGGTTCTGGGGACCAGGAAACCCTGAGCTAAGGCAGGTTCCATGCTTGGGGGCTGCCTGNTTTTCTGGCTCATACACTACTCCTTGCTGCGTCTTCTCATGGTGGCAGGGGTGAAGGTGCTAATCCTGTTGATGAAGGTCTGCCCACATGACTTAGTCAGCCCCCATAAAGGCCCCCACATGTGGGCATCATCACCTTAAAGGCAAAGATCTCAATAAAATGTTTGGGGTGGACATAGACAGTCACACTGTAGCAGCTCCCCTTTTCCCCCCTAGTTGTCCAGTTCTAGTCTGCTTTTAAACTACAAGTACATTTGACACTTGGATCTACTTGGATCTAGCAAGTGCACTCCCAGCTATATTCAAACCACTTCCCTTGTTATATATCTCTAAAATGAAGAATGAAAATATTATATACAAGTCAACTATTTTGCAATTGCAAAAAAAAATTGTATTGCTCTTTTTCTTAATCATAGAACTTTAGACCAGGTGTTATAAACCAACTAAGATACCAGTTTACATTTTTAAAACTAAACTTTATTATCCAGAGCAGGTTTTAGTTTACAACAAGATTGAACATAAAGTTGAGAGTTTTCCAAAATACTTCCTGGTCCACTGTGTGTACCCAGTCTCCTCCACTGTCATCACCTACAGTGGCCCATTGGTTGCAGTCAGTGAACCTATGCTGATATGTCATATGCTAGGAACTAGCACCCCTAAATGACAGGAGGTCCCCTCTTGGTATTGCAAATGTCAACAACGTATGTCCACAATTACAATACCACACAGGATAATTTCACAGCCCTCAAAGTTATCTGTGCCCTGCCTGTTTGTTCTTTGCTCTCCCCAACTCCTGCAACCATGGATCTTTGCCAAAGTGTCTTGCCATTGGAGTCAAATTTTGATAGCTTCCAACTGGATTCTGTAGTTACTAACTGTGTTTAAGGTTCCTCTGTGTCCCTTCATAGCTCAAGCACTCATTTTCTTTCACTGACGAGTAATAACTGGTTGTCTGGATACCACACTTTATCAGTTTCCTACTAGTGGATGTATTACTTTGAAATTTTGTCAATTATGAATAAAGTTGTTATTAAAAAGTAGAATTTATATCTAAATTGGAATAGCAGTGTTGCTAGAGCATAAATCAGACTGTGGAACTGTCCTATTATAATAGTCAGAAATAATTCATTTGCTCATTTGACAAGACTTTATCAGGATTTCACTGGCTGTAAGTAGACATCCAGTTTGAAAGCTGTCTGCTATCTGTCTACACAAGCAGGCTTCGAGGTGGGAGGTAATGACTGTCTCCAAATTAAACGTTTAGAGTTGCAGTTTCTATCCAGAGGCTTTCCCACTCATTCTGAGCAGGCTCTCTGTTCCAGCGTTGTAAGTGTTTTGTGTCATGTATTTGGGGCTTTCTCTTGTTTTACAGCTCCTAGGGACTGAGTTTTCTTCTATCTTCCTCTTCAAATTCTGGGCAAACCTTTTGCTTGTAGCCAGCAGATATGGGCTCACTGTTTCCCTTCCTGGGAAGAAACCCACCTCTTCCATTCGATGCCCATATTTTCTCACTCTGGTGGCAGTTGAGAAGCTCAAGTACAGAGAGTTCCTGAGGAAGCTGTTTTAAACTAGCACTGTGTAGTCACTGCAACCTATGTGTCCCTAGTCTCACGTCCAGTTGGAGGGTTACAAGTTTCCATGTGGAAGTTAGGTTTGTTGCCAATCTTACAATGAGAACCATATATTTCCATTTGAACTTAAATCAGAAACCATACTAAACTTCTTCACATGCCCATAAGGCTTGCCAGAGACTGCCGAAGATGATACACAGGTGTGCTTTCCATGTCACACTTGGCAATTCTCATTTCTGTTTCTTTCATCACCTAAGATTGAAAAGCCAACTAACAAACCTGTACCTAAAATATCCCTTTGTGAGATAAATAATTCCTTACCAGAATATAATTTTACTTTCTCTTATCATTAGGTAATAGTAAATTGAGGTGGTGGGGTAGGAGCAATGATGGCTCCTTGAGCAAAGGCTCTTGCTCCCCAAGCCTAATGACTTTGAGTTCCATCCTTGGAGCTCACTTGGTAGAATGGGAGAACTGACTCCTAATGCCACATGACTGACTGCCACATGCATGTTATCATATGCACCTCACATCACATACACAAAAGGTGAATAAATAAATACACGTGATTTTTTTTTAAAGCTAGGACTAGAGGCTGGAGAAATGGCTCAGCTGTTACAGAGTACTGGCTACTCTTCCAGAGGACCTGGGTTCAATTCCTAGCACCCACATGTTATCTCACAGCTGTGTGTAACTCCAGTTCAAGGGGACCCGACACCCTCACACAGACATGAATACAGGCAAAACAGCAATGCACGTTAAAGAAAACAAAAGCTAAGTCTGGTGACACATGCCTATAATCCCAGCACTAAAAAGGTAGAGGCCAGAGTATCAGAAATTCAGAATTATCCTTGGTCGAGCTCAAGATCAGCCTGAACTATGTGAGGTCAGGCCATAAACAAGCAATAAATATTTAAAAAACAAAAATATTTAAAAAACAAAACAGGAATAAATGTCCGAAGGGGGACACCAGTGTCCTAGAAAGTAAGTCAGGAGGCACTTCCTGTGAGGTGGTAGCTAACCCAAGGCTAAGCTGTACCCATGTGACTGTCTCTGGGTCTCCTGGGCAGATGTGTGGACAGTGTCCTGCTTTTGAGCACATTCACTTTAAAGGGCCTATCCAAGGTAACATTGCCACAGACTTGTCATTGTTCTTTACGAGGAACTCTTAGAAACCGACATTTTTGATTCTGTATTTAAAAGGCAGGGAGAATCTTGCTATGTTACCTTGGCTGGCCTGGAATTTATTGCATAGCTCAGTGTGTCCTCAACCCCAGATCCTCCTGCCTCAGCCTTCTAAAATACTGTGACTTTATAGGCATGTGCTACTGTGGTATTTGTTTGTTTGTTTTTTCAAGACAGGGTTTCTCTGTGTAGCCCTGGCTGTCCTGGAACTCACTCTATAGACCAGACTGGCCTCCAACTCACACAGATCCACCTACCTCTGCTTCCCAAGTGCTGGGATTAAAGGTGTGAGTCACCATGGCCGGCTGTAACAGATCTATTCTCATGTCTTTATTTTTTGGTTTGGTTTTTCGTGTTTTGTTTGTTTGTTTCTTGAGGTAAAGCAATTTTTTATTTTAATGTTTTGAGTTTGTGTCCTTTTGAAAACTAGAATATGCTGTTTTCTATTGACAGTTTTTAACAGAAAGATTGCCTTTTACTCCCAATCTCTTCCACTACTTAGATGACTTTTGAAGGCTGTTACACCAGTTTGCCTTGATTTTCCCAGGAGATAGAGTGTCTTTGAAATATTTGTGCGTGATAATCTGTTAATCTCTCTTGAGCCTTGTGTTCGGTCTCTGGTTCAGCCTTGTCATTAGGCAAGTGGCTGACATGAGTTCTAGAGCCAGTTGTTCTGCTTGGTAGCGATAAGCACCCTCTAGGCCCAACCTCTTTTTAAGAGTTTTTATTTTTAGCTGTAATTGATGTGACACTTACCAAGTGCTAGATGCTATGCTAACTGCTTTATATAATTGAGAAACAGGTGTGAAGTTCCACAGTTACAGATGAGAAAACCAAGACGAGGAGATGGATGGATGGCTAACCCATTGTGTAGCTTCTTACTCGATGTAGTCAGGGTTCTTAAGCATAGTCAGGTCAATGTGGGGAGGATGTGTNTAGTCTAGGGCCAAGGATATCACTACAGCTATGCAGGGCCTGGGTTCAGAACAAGCTTCATGTAGTTTATAATCTACTTTCCAGAGAGTAACTTGTCCAGTTCCATACCCAGTGAGGGGCTGAATCACGATTTTGAATCCAGGGTCTGCTTAATTCTCACCACCATTCATTGCCCATTTATCTCTCTCCCGATTGACCTTTATTCAAGACTAAATATGTTAATCACAGTTTTAATAGTACTCAACTATATAACATGAACTTAGAGAAAGAATCAATTAAAAAATAAATTTACTCCTCCCCCCTCCTTTTTTTTTGACAGGGCCTTCACTGTTACCAGGGCTGGCTTTGAACTCCTATGCAGAGAGTCTAGGTGTGTGCCATCTCTCCTGGCCTAAGTTAATTTTCTAAGTTAGCAAATATATTCATGTGGTTTGGATTTCAGAAAGGGTTGTGGTGTGAAAACTGTTCTCTTCCTATCATTTTGCTGTTGTCCTTCCCTGACGAGATAAATATTAGTTCTTTACAGATATTTTACACATTTATAAGCAAATAAGTGTATCTCTAAATCCTTTTCTCTTTTGTGCCAAGTAGGTGACATGCCATATATAGTGTTAGCTGTCTATGCTGTTTAACTTGGGAATTATCCCATATGCAAAGAATATTATCATATTTATTAATCAAAAATGTGGTATACCATCGTCTAGATAGCATAATTTCAAACAGCTATCAACATTTAACAATTTGATGTTTTTACCTTTATTCCATGTACAGTAAATGTTAACTAAATACAAGAAGCGGGATTTAGGCGGGGATGGGGGGAATGGGAGGGAGGAGGGATGAGAGGGGGATCTGTGGTTGGCATGTAAAATGAGTAAAAAAAATCTTTTTAAATAAAAAAAAAAGATAAAATTTCCACTTGGAGTGTGTGTTTGTGCACATGCTGAGGAGTAAACCAGGTCCTTAATGTGTGCCAGACAAGGGCTGTTCCACTGAGCTATAACAGCTCCGGTGTATAACTGTTCTACTTTATTCTTTAAATACAACTCTTGTGTTAGTAACATTTTTTTGTTTCTTTTTTTAAGTTTAAGTTCCCTGGTTTTGACCATGTAATTTATCTTCCAAGAGTTTAATCCTATAGAAATACTTGCTTATATCTCTAAGGATGACTGTATGAGGATGTTTATTGTGTGTGATATGGTAGTAAAAGGCTGTTTATAACTTGTGTCCATCAGAAGGAAGCCAATAGGTAAATTATGACACATTTGCATTATGTAACTGTCAGTCCAGAAAAGAATAAGGCAACTCTGTTTTAAGCAGAGTGAGTGAGTGAGAGTTAGCTGGAGGGTGTGGGTAGACAATGACCTACTACTTTTACTTTTTTATTTTATATGATATGCTTGCATTCTATGTTTTATAAAAAGAAACCCAGACCCAATTTTTAAAACATACACCCCATTATAAGTTTAAAAAGAATATGTCCTGGCAAGATTCAGTCTAAGTTACAGCTTGTTTATGCACTGCGTGGCATCAAAATCACAATAGGATTTTGTTGTTTTTGATAACAGAATTCTAAAGTTCTTCTGTAAGAAAAAACATACATAAAATAAGAGATTCCTCAAGGGGAGCAGAGGAAGAGTTGGAACAAATTCATTCTACCAGATATTAAAATATGCAGTTTAGCTAGAATAAGCTAAAATAGTTATACAGTGTCATGTTGCTAGATAGGTGCATCAGGTGTAAAGAGCAGAGTTCATTAATAGATTTAAGAAATAAGGAAATCCTACTTTTATAAGGGAAGTATTTCAAATTTGTTAGAAAATGATTACCCATTAATTTTTCTCATAAAAATATGCAAAACACTAACCAGAAGCATTTTCTATGACATTGAGCTATATTTATGCTTACACCTAAACTAAATATATTTTATATATAAATTGAATAAAAGATCTCACACTACTTTTAGAGTACAGAGATCCTCTATATAAACACACACAGTAGACTTCTGATATACAAGACCATGCCATATGTGAAAAGAGGTGATTTTATTCCTTCCTTGGTAATATAGATGTCTCCTGTGTCTTGACATTTGTCCTTTGTAATATAGATGCCCTGTGCCTTTATATTTGTCTAGTATAGAATCTTGGGTTAAATGTTAAAAAGTGGAAAGATTGACCATCCCTTCATTATTTCATATCTGAGGGGTATGTTCTCCATGAAGTCAGCTGTATCCAGGTCATTAGGTTGCTGCTTTCCCTAGTTTGTTGGATAGTTGATAGTAGGTCGGTCCAATGCTTTGTTATATCTAAGATAGTGGCCACTTTTCTTCTATATTGTTGTAGACTAGTACAAAATGTTACTTTGGTTGACTTTGATTTATTGAGTGAACTCTACTCTTCCTAGATAAATCCCATGTAGTCGTGATATATTTTTTATATGTTGTTGGATTCATTTTTCTGGTATTTTGTTGAGGATTTTTATATATGCATTCATATGGGATATCGAACCCCAGTCCTCTTTCCTCTGGTCCGGTTGGGGCAGCACTGCTCTCACCGATTGAGTTGGGAGTAGTTGGCAGTTTGTTTTTTGGTTTCTTTTTTCCTTAGAATTTTGTCTGCTTCATCTTGATAATAGATCTGGTTGACATACTATTGTTCACAGACTTTCCTTAGGACCCTTTTTTATCTCTACAGCGATAAGCCCGCCTCACTCATGCAGTAATAATTGAGTCATCTTTTTCTTGGTCAGTGTATCTGACTGAAGGTATTTACAACTTAAGTTTCCATCTAAGCACTGCCTTGGTCCTTCATTATGAAAGTGTGTGTATGTTGGATTTTTTTATTTCTAATCATCTCAGAGTATTTTATAATTTCCTTATGGTTTCTTTCTTGACTCATTGGTTAGGAAAGTATTGCTTAATTTCCATATGTTGTTGAATTTCCTGTTTTTTTTTTTTCCTTCTGTTTTCTTTTCCTCGTTGAACTCAGGATCTTGTGCATATTAGGCATGCACTCCACCACTGTTCCTTATCCCAGATTTCATGGCATTTGGGGAACATACGCTCTTTATTTCTTCTGAATTTAGTGTCACCCCTTCTGGATACTGTTACGTATACAGTTCCTCTGTAGTTTGAGGACTGAGGGACATGTCATTCCCGAAAGGAGAGTAAATATCACCTTGGTAAACATTTGAGAATGATGTGTTTTCCTCATGTGTTGGGTAGAATGATAGGCTTCATTTCCTGCTCATGTGTGGTTTCCTTATTACTCTCTAATTATTTTATTTCTGGAAAGTGGGATATTGGCATCATCATGTATTAGTCTTATCCGTTTCTCCCTTCAGTTCTCATCAGGTTTTTGAGATTCTGTTTGATGTGTATATGTTTTTAGTTAGAGCTTCTTATGCATTGACTGTGTGTTTGTGTTCAAGGCAGTTTCACTATGTAGCTCAGGCTTACCTGGAATACTTGATTATCCTGCCCTGACCTCTAAAGTTCCAGGATTACAGGCATGTGCTACATGTAGTCCAGCTCTGTGAATTCTCCCAGCATTAGAAGATGCTCTTCTTTTTTCTGTAGTACCAAGATTTATATTACAGTTTATTTTGTCTGGTGGTGGCTGCTGTCTACATGATCTGCCTTTCCAATCTTGCTTTCAACTTACTTACCTTTGAATATGAAACCTGTGTCTTCATAGACAACATAGAGTTGGACATATATTTATTCTTCTCTCATACAATACATCCTAACTGCAGCTTCCCCTCCCTCCACTCCTCCCATTATCCCCCACATCCCCCTAGAAAAGAGTAGGCCTCCCAGTGATATCAGCCAAATGAACATGGCACAGCAAGATACAATAAGAGCAGGCATAAACCCTCACATCAAGGTTGGGAGAGGCAACCCACTAGGAGGAGAAGGGTCCCAAGAGGAGGCAAAAGAGTCAGAGACACCCCTATTCCAACTGTTAGGAGTCCCTCCAAAATACCAAGCCGACAACCATAACATATATGCAGAGGACCTAGCGTAGACCTATACAGGCTCCAAGATCGCTGCTTCAGTCTCTGTGAGCCCCTATGAGCTCTGCTTAGTTAATTACATGAGCAGTGCTCTCCTGGTGTCCTCAACTCCTGTGACTCCCTCTCTTCCAATAGGGTTCCTTGAGCTCCAAGAGGCCCAATGGAGGTCTCCAATCTAGGCGCTCACTGTCTCTCTGTCTCTCTCTTTCTCTCTCTCTCTCTCTCTCTCTCTCTCTCTCTCTCTCTCTCTCTCTCTCTCTCTCTCTCTCATGTTCGGCTGTGGGTCTCTGCATCTGCTTCCGTCAGTTGCCAGAGGCAGCCTCTGATGATGACTGTACTAGGCACTGATCTATGAGTAGCAGAATATCATTAGGAATCATTTCACTGATTCTATTTATTTATTTATTATTTTTGTCAGTTGTATTTGGTTCTACCCTAGGTCTCAGGGCTATCTAGCCTCTAGTTTCTAGTCATCCAGACAGTGTCCAACATGTCCCCTCTCATGGTGTGGGCCTCAAATTAGGCCATTCATTGGTTGGCCACTTCCACAAGTTCTGTGCCACCATTGCTCCAGCACGTCTTTTAGGCAGGACTGACTATTTATGTAGAAGGTTTTGTGGATGGATTGGTGTCCCAGTTCCACCACTGGGAGCCTCGTCTGGTTACAGAACGTGGACAGTTCAGGCTCCATATTCTCCATTATTAGGAGTCCTCACTAGGGTCACTTTTGTAGATTCCAGGGAGTTTCCACTATGCTAGGTTTCCACATCATTCTCCAAATGCCCTCCAGTTCCAGTAGTCTCCCTTTACTCTCTCCCTCCACTCACCACCCCCACTTAATCCTTCCTATTCCCATCCCCACCTGCCCCTAGTCCACCCACAAAATCTATTCTATTTCCCCTTCTCAGGGAGATTCATGCATCTCCCCATACCCCTCCTTGTTACTTAGCCTTTCTGGATCTGTGGATTGTAGCATGATTATCATACTTAACAGCTAATATCCACTTATAAGTGAGTACATACCATCGCTCAGGATGATTTTTTTCTAGTTCCTTTTTTGCCTGCAAATTTCATGATGTCATTTTTTTTAACTGCTGAGTAATACTTCATTATATAAATGTATCACTTTTTTTTTATCCTTTCTTTGGTTGAGGGACATCTAAGTTGTTTCCAGTTTCTGGCTATTATGAATAAAACCACTGTGGACATAATTGAACAAGTGCCTTTTGGATATATGCGTAACAGTGGTATAGCTGGGTCTTGAGGTAGGTTGATTCCCAATTTCTGAGGAACTGTCATGTTGATTTCCATAGTGGCTTTACAAATTTGCACTCCCACCAGCAATGATGGAGTGTTAAACTCACCAGCATGAACTGTCACTTGTGTTATTGATCTTAGCCATTCTGACAGGTGAAAGATGGAATCTCAGAATTTGCATTGCCCTGCTGGGTAGTAGTGACATATGCCTTTAATCCCAGCACTCTGGAGGCAGAGGCAGGTGGATCTTTGTGAGTTTGAGGACAGCCTGGTCTACAGAGAGTTCCAGAAAGCCAGGGCTACACAGAGAAATCCTGTCTTGAAAACCAAGAAAACAAACAAGCAAACAAAAAAACTTAATTCAAAATTTGCATTTCCCTTATGACTAAGGATGTTGGACATTTCTTTAAGTGTTTCTCAGCCATTTGAGATTCCCCTATTAAGAATTCTGTTTAGATCTGTACCCCGTTTTTAATTGGATTGCTTAGTTTGTTGATGTCTAGTTTCTTGAGTTCTTTATATATTTTGGATATTAGCCTTCTATTGGATGTGGAGTTGGTGAAAATCTTTTCCCATTTCTGTAGACTACCATTTTCTCCTATTGATGGTATTGTTTGCCTTGAAGAAGCTTTTCAGTTTCATGAGTCCCATTTATTAATTATTGATATGAGTGCCTGCACTATTGGTGTTTAGGATGTTGTCTCCTGTATCAAGTGTATTCAAGGCTATTCCCTGCTTTCCCTTCTATCAGGTTTGGTGTATCTGGTTTTATGTTGAGGTCTTTGATCCACTTGGACTTGAGTTTTCTTCAGGGTGATAGATATGGATCTATTTGCATTCTCTTACATGCAGACATCTAATTAGTCCAGCATCATTTGTTGAAGATGTTTTCTGTTTTTTGTAGTGTCTTTCTGGGTTCTTTATCAAAACTCAGGTGTCTGTAGGTGTGTGGATTTATGTCTGGGTCTTCAGTTCAATTCCATTGATCAACCTGTTTGTTTTTATACCAGTACCATGCAGTTCTTATTACTATAGGGGTCTGTAGGACAGTTTGAAATCAGGGATGGTGATACCTCCAGAAGTTCTGTTATTATTCGGGATTGTTTTAGCTATCCTGGGTTTTTTGTTTTTCCATATGAGGTTAAGTATTGTCCTTTCAAGGTCTATAAAGAATTGTGTTGGAATTTTGATAGGGATTGTGCTGAATCTGTAGATTGCTTTTTGTAGGATGACCATTTTTACTTTGTTAGTCTTACCGATCCATGAGCATGGGAGATCTTTCCGTCTTCTGATATCTTCTTCAGTGTCTTTCTTCAACAACTTGAAGTTTATATCATACAGGTATTTCTCTTGCTTGGTTAGAGTTACTCCAAGATATTTTATATTATTTGTAGTTATTGTGAAGGGTTTTGTTTCCCTGATTTCTTTCTCAGTCTATTTGTCACTTGTACATAGGAGGGCTGTTGATTATTTTGAGTTAATCTTCTATCCAGCCACATCGCTGAAGGTGTTTATCAGCTGTAGGANTTCCTTGGTTGAGTTTTTGGGGTTGCTTATGTGTACCATCATATCATCTGCAGATAACGATACTTTGACTTCTTCCTTTCCAGTTTGTATCCCCTCGATCTCCTTTAGTTGTGTTATTGCTCTAGTGAGAACTTCAAGTACTATATTGAATAGATATGGGGAGAGTAGACAGCCTTGTCTTGTTCCTGATTTTAGTGGAATTGCTTTGAGATGCTAGCTATTGGCTTGCTGTAAATTGTCTTTATTATGTTTATGTATGTTCTGTGTATCCCTAATCTCTCCAAAACTTTTATTATAAAAGGGGTGTTGGGATTTTGTCAAAGACTTTTTTGGGCATCTAATGAGATGCCCAGTGAGTTACTTCTTTTGTTCTAGAGCTTTCAGATGTACTCTTAAATTCCTAGTATGAGATCTCTCCAATTTTTTAATGTAGGCATTTAGTGCTATGAACGTTCTTCTTAGCATCACTTTGATTGTGTACCATAATTTGGGTATGTTGTGTATTCATTTTCATTCAATTTTAGAAAGTCTTAATTTCTTTCTTATTTTGTCTTGACTCAGTTTTTATTCAGTAGAGAGGTGTTCAGTTTCCATGGGTTTGTATGCCTTCTGTTGTTTCTGTTGTTGTGGAATCCAGCTTTAATCCCTGGTGGTCTGGTAGGTGCAGGGGGTTATTTCAATTTTCTTGTATCTGTTGACACTTGCTTTGTGACCGAATATGTGGTCAGTTTTGTAGAAAGTTCCATGAGGTACTGAGAAGAAAGTATATATTTTTTTGTTTGGTTTGGGTGAAAAGTTCTGTAGATATTTGTTGGTGAGAGTNGGGTTTTCAAGTTTCCCACTATTGATGTGTGAGGGTCAATGTGTGATTTAAGCTTTAGTGTTTTGTTTACAAATAGAGGTGTCCTTGCATTTGGGGCATAGATGTTGAGAACTGAAGGGTCATCTTGGTGGGTTTTTCCTTTGATAGTATGAAATATCCTTTCCTATCTCTTGATTAATTTTGGCTTGAAGTCTATTTTGTTAGGTATTAGAATGGCTACACCAGCTTGCTTCTTAGGTCCAGTTGCTTGGAAAATCTTTTTCCAAACCTTTATTCTGAGGTAGTGTCATCTTTGATGTTGAGGTGTGTTTTTTGTGTGCAGCAGAAGGACGGATCCTGTTTTCACATCCATTCTGTTAGTCTATGTCTTTTTATTGGGGAACTGAGTCCATTGATCCTGAGAGATAAGAATGACAATGATTGTTAATTCCTGTTGTTTAGTGGTGGTTGTGGTGGTGGTGGTGGTTGTGGTGGTGGTGGTGATGGTGGTGGTGGTGTGTGCACTTCCCTTCTTTTGGTTTTGCTGGTGTGCAGTTATTATTTCCTGTCTTTTCATGGGTGTAGTTAACCTCTTTGGGTTGGACTTTTCCTTCTAGTACCTTCTGTAAGGCTGGCTTTGTAGATAGATATTGTTTAAATTTGACTTTATCGTGGAATATAAAGTTTTCTCCACCTATGGTGATTGAAAGTTTTGCTGGTTATAGTAGTCTGGGCTGGCATCTGTGGTCTCTTAGAATCTGCAGGACATCTGTCCAAGCCCTTCTGGCTTTTANAGTCTCCATTGAAAAATTGAGTATAATTCTAGTAGGTCTGCCTTTTTATGTTACTTGTTCTTTTTATCCTCATAGCTTTTAATATTCTTTCTTGGTTCTATATGTTTAGTGTTTTGATTATTATGTGGTGAGGCGACTTTCTTTTCTGGTACAATTTATTTGGTGTTCTGTAAGCTTCTTATGCCTTTATAGCCTTTTCCTTCTTTAAGTTAGAGAAATTTTCTTCTATGATTTTGTTGAAATATTTTCTGGGTCTTTGAGCTGGGTTTCTTCTCTTTCTTCTATTCTTATTAATCTTAGATTTGATCTTTTCATAATGTCCCAGATTTCCTAGATGCTTTGTGTTAAGAATTTTTTAGATTTACCATTCTCTGTGACTGATGTATCCATTTCTTCTATCATATCTTCAATGCCTGAGAGTCTCTCTTCCGTCTCTTGTATTCTGTTGGTGAAGCTTGCCTCTGTAGTTCCTCTTGGCTTATCTAGATTTTCCATTTCCAGAGTTCCCTCAATTTATGTTTTCCTTATTGCTTCTATTTCCAGTTTCAAGTCTTAAACAGTTTTATTCGTTTCCTTCAATTGTTTGGGTTTTTTTCTTGGCTTTTTGTTTTGATTTGGTTTTGGTTTTTTGTTTGTTTTTGTTTTTTTGAGAGAAGATTTCTTTGTGTAGCCTTGTCCTAGAACTCACTCTGTAGACCAGGCTGGCCTCAAACTCACAGAGCTCCACCTGCCTCTGCCTCCCAAGTGCTGGGATTAAAGGCATGTGCCACTACCACCTGGCATTTTCTTGGCTTTCCTTAAGGGATTTATTCATTTCCCCTAAATTTTTGTTCTTTTCTTCAACTTCTTTAAGGGATTTATTCATTTCCTCTTAAGGGCTCTATCATCTTCATAAAGTTTTAAGGTCTTTTTCTTGTGCTTCAGCTGTGTTGGAATATTCAGGGCTTGCTGTAGTAGGAAAGCTGGACTTTGGTGGTGCCATATTGCCTTGGCTGTTGTTGATTTTGTTCTTACTCTGGTGTTCAGTCATCTGGGTTTGGGGTGATTATAGGTCTAGTGCTGATTTCTGAGTTTGTTTTGTTGCATGGGTTTCTGTTTCCTCACTCATCTTATGGCTGGTGTGGCCTGTGATTGAGCGGGGTTCTCCACCCAAGTTGGGGTCTGGGGCAGGGCAACAAGAAGGGGTAGGGCGATTGGGGGTAGGTTAAGGGGGCACTGAGAGAGTGGGAGAGGGCTGCAGACAGGTGACCTACCTGGAATTCTGGTGGCCAGTATGGCCTCTGGTTGAGCAGGCCATACTTGAATATATAGTTTTTTTCCTCTGTTCTGGCTCTGGTGAGCCAGCTTCTGTCTTCTTTTGGAGTGTTTAATCATTAAGATTTAATGTAATTTAATGATAGACATGATTTGTATCTACCTTGTTCTCTGTACATCTTGTGCCTTTTAGTTCCCTTTTTTGATTGCTTCCTCTTTTTGTTAAGTGGATATGTGCTAGTGTGTAAGTTTAAATTCCTTGTTATTTGTTATATAGTTTGAGTTACTCTTTTGGTAATTGCATTAAGGATTTCTATTGGCATGTTAATCTATAATAATATAGTCCAGATAAATATCAACTTCATTTCAATTCAACTTTGATCTCATGTAGCTTCATTTTCTTGTTTTGTGTCATTGTTGTCATGCACATTGCATACTAACTAATACATGTGTTCATTAATTTAAATATGTAAATATTGTTACACTTTCCAATAAAATTGGAGCACAGGGGACTAAACAAATACCTTTGTCTTTTCTGTTTATGTATGTTGTTTCTTTCTTGTCTGTGTTAGTTTGCTGTCACTTCTCCATCTCAGCAGTAGCAGGAGGGCATGACAAAGCAAAGCCGCTCACCTCTTGGCAACCAGGAAGCAGGGCGACCACAGGACTGGGGACACCTCCCAAAAGCCATCTACTGGGGACATTTTTAGATACATCCCATAGCACCATTACTTTTTCTGTTTTCAGTGTATCCAAGTTCCCGTCTAATGTCCTTTCATTATACCCTAGTAAATCCTTTACATATTCATTCCAGGAAAGCACTGTGGCATTATTTTTGTCCCTCAAGCAATATTCTAAGTTTCCTTCCCATGGCTTCTCTGAGAAGCCCACTTTTAGCCCTAGTGAGCATGCTTTGTACATAATGTTTCTTTTGATTTCATTTTTTTATCTTTGATTTTAAAACATTTTAATTACAGTTTTATTTTGTGTGTATGGGTGGAGGCACATGTGTGCCATAGCTCGTAGGTGGAGATCAGAAGGCAACTTGTGGGAACTGGTTCTCTCCTTCCAACATGTGGATCCCATGGATTGAACTCAGGATGCCAGACTTGGAGGTACCTTTATGTGCTAAGACATCTCATCAGCCAGCCCTGTTTGGGGTTTGAGAGATTGATGGTGTTTGTAGGTGTGAATTTTTGGGTTAGCATACTTGAAGATCACTGGGCACCTTTAAAATGTTGAAATTTTTCATTCAGTTTTTAGTGATTTTAGTCATTATTTTCTCAGTGTTCTTTATTTATTTACTTTTGTATATCCTAAGAGTCTTGTGTGTATTTGGTATGTGTGGTGGTCTCCTAGGTGTCTGTGAAGCTTTGCTCCATGGTGCTCGTTCCTGTCTCCTGTTCCCATAGTATGTCATCTCAGTTACCTTTGCAGTGCAGTGATGACTGCCCCTGCTACTTCCTATTGGCTGGGGAACCCTGCCAGTGAACTTCTCATTCCATTTATACTTTTGAACTCCAAATTTTCTGTCTGGTTCTTCCATATAATTATTATCTCTGTTGATAGTTTTTGTAGGATAAGACATTTTTCTCATTCTTTTCTGTAGTTCTTTTGACTGTTCCTTTTAGTTCTGTGCATACATTTAAAACGATTAATATAAATGTTTGTNAAATAAGTCCACCATCTCAGTTTCTGTATGGACACTTTTCTCTGTTGTTGAATTGTGTTTTGTTATGTTGTGTTGTTGTTTTATTTTTTTATTGATTTGATTGATTGATGTCTCACTCTGTAGTCTGAGTTGACTTTGAACACTTGGTAATCTTTCTGCCTCAGTCTCCTGAGTACTGGGATTAGAGCATGAGTCACCATGACCAGCTTCAGGGTCCCTTTTTATTGACAGTGGTTTTTTGTTGTTGTTTTTTAAGACTTACTTATTTCTATTGTGTGTGTGAACCCACATGTGTGCCTGGTGCCCATGGAGGCTAGAAGAGGGTATTGGATTCCCTGGAAGTGGAGTTGCAGATGATTGTGGCTGCCTTGTCGGTGCTAAGAACCAAACCTGCAGAGTAAGCCTTTGATAATTTGCACAGCTTTGAAAAGGGTGACTTTGAGAATGTTTGTCAGTGCCTTTATGGAAGCTGTCTTGCTTTCTTTCCTTTCACAGAGGAAAGGGATTTCATTGGTAGAGATTCTTGCTGTATTATTTCTACTGACTTTACTCGAACAGATCCTGAAGGAACAGTGACCCCAATTTTATCCCTGTAACATTGTCCTCCAAGTATGAAACTGGGGCACAGACACTCAAATAGATAAGGCCTGGCTAATACAGCACCAATCAACTTGTACTAGTGAGAACTCCAGGTGAGCTCGTAGCCACCAAGAGTTAAGCTGAAAATGTGAAATTTATATATTGAGTGGAAGACAGAACCAAGAAGAAGCAGGAGGAAATCTGTATCTTGAGTGACACCGTGATCACGCACATACACATTTTTCAAAACTCATTGTATACTTAGGAATTTGCTCTTTGTAGAATATACCTCAGTTTACAACAGACATACAAGGCTTTAGAATTGGAAAACTGGGAGATGAGAAAATCTCAAATCCATTTAAACCTAGACCTGAGTAAGCAATGGTGGGAAGTCTGGGTCAGGACAGAATGAACATGCTGCCTAGAGATTAGAAGATGGGTGTGAAGATCACAGTGAAGGTGAAGGTCAGAGAGCCAGAATGTGTGTCTCAGTCATCTATTGCTGCATAAACCTTTATCCTAGAATTTATTAGCATCTTGAAACATAAGCCTTTAGTATTCCAGACAGCAATATAGGTCAGAAATACAGCAGCAGCTTAGCCAGGTTGTTTAAGCTTTAGCTTAAAAACTGAATCTGACACCCTCTTCTAGCCTCCATGGGCACCGGCATGGGCACATGTGGGTATACATCATTCACACACACAGTAGAAATAAGTAAGCCTTAAAAAACAACAACAAAAAACAAACAAACAAACAAAAACACTGTCAATAAAAAGTGACCCTGAAGCTGGTCATGGTGATTCATGCCCTAATCCCAGCACTCAGGCTGAGGCAGAAAGATTATCAAGTGTTCAAAGTCTACTCAGGCTACAGAGTGAGACACTATGTCCAGTCAATCAAAAACCAAACAACGAAACATAACAAAGCATAATACAACAGAAAGAAGTCCTTATAAAACATAGCTAGAGGTCTCATGAGGTTGCTGTCACCTGGGTTTAGTGAGGGTTAGATGTATAATGTAGAAGATGGAAAAAATTCTAAGACGTGAGACAAAGGTGAGTCCCTTAATATGTATAGAAACCTAAATGTATGCCCTTTAAAACTCCATCTNTGCATGAGTTTATGTGTTACATGTATTGAGAAAGTCTTATGCATTCATACCAAATAAACAAGGATGATGCTAAGGCAGAAAATAAGAAAGTAGTGGGAAAGAAATGTTTTCTATGTGTTGTCAATACACTTAAATTTTTATAGAGAATTGTGCTTTAGCTTAGAAACTGAATCATGAGCTTGGTAGTGACACACACTTATTATAATCTGTCACTCAATAGGACTAAGTAGGAAGATTATGTGTGCAAGACAGGNTTGAGACACATAGTAACTCCCAGGCCAGCCTGGGCTAGCTAATGAGACCCTGACTCAAATATAATAAAATATATTTAAACATCTCTGATTGCATTATGAAAGTAAATTAGAGAGATGGTAGCAGTTCTGCAGTAGAAAATTGCTGCGGGATGTGCAGTGGTCTAATTTAAGAGGAACATTCATGAGGATTTTATATTTTGTGATTTTTGAGGTGGCTAATTCATGTCTTCAGAGTTACTGCAGTTGTCCAGGTAAAAGAGGCTTGGATTCAAAGATGCAGGAATGATGACTAGAAGGAGGAGATTTGGCAAAAATGTAAGAGCTAGGGGAGAAAGTAGATAAAACTGAGCTAGCTCATTTAGGAAGACAAGCAGATGAGGGGTATGGGTAATGAATTAGGCTACTGTGTCAATCTATGAGAAATTCTTGTTGAGGCTGCCTAGCCAATGGTTTTCAAGAACAGGCTGTGCCCCGGGAGTCTCTTACATACACATTTTAAATCATTATTGTTGATAATTATGATGATCAAAAGAAGAAGCTTCCATATGGAATCCCAGGGGCCACTAATGTGTAAGGAGCTAATGTAGCACCTGGAACTAAAAAGATGCTCTGGAGAAGCTGCATCCCTCGTTCCAAGGACGATGATGATATGAGTGGCCAGTTGTGTCATATTCCATAAATTATGGCAGGACACAAACCATGAAAGGTAGGGTCCAGCATTAAGATTTAGGAGACTAGGTTATGGTTGAGAGCCCTCTAGTGGAAGGGAGCAGGGTGTTTAAGCACCTGATAGCAGCCAATGAAGCTCAAGTTGGGAAGATATTGTGAATGGGGCCTCAAGACTGTTTCCACCTCCTTTGAATACAAGGAGCTTACTTTCTCCCTGGAAAGAAATTATTCAGGGGTTGTTTTAGTCAATGCATGTAAATTATATGTAAATTTGTCTTTGCTTCTGCCCTACCAAAGGTAGAAAAGAGGAGGATTTGAAGAGCTGAAACTTTTTACAGAGATTTTCTTCCACAACAGGGAGGGGAGTGTCAGGGAATTTTTTTCCCAAGGGAAGTGGCAGAGCTGACAAGCAGTAAAGAGCAGCTCCTGGGACCTGAATGCCAAGTCCCACAGAGCTTTTAAATGAGCCTGGAAGGTGGGTCAAGGACCCTTGAGAAAAATCATTTCCAAGTGTGACCTTTGCCGTTTATCCGTCTGTTTTGCAGTACCTCTTTTGGAAAGTGGCTTGCTTTACTGGTTTATTTTCTGCATTATTGTCTGAGTCAGGAGGACAGCCTGTATCACTTGCTCCTCCCTTTGTTTTATTAAATTCATATTTGCACAAAGAGGAAATTGTGTGACGACCTGTTTTTAAGTTGGTCACATGAATTGCAGACAAGAAGCAGAAGTGGNCCTCTTTTTATGTCCATTCACTTTAATTGCAGCATTTCTAAAAGAATCAACAGAAACTATAATATCTAGTGTCAGAATCCAGAAATAACAACATTTATAGAAAGATTAAAGAAGTTTTAGAGGTGGAAATGTAGGAAAAGTTTACAATTTTAGATTTATAGTGTGCACCTGTAAGCTTTTGATTATATAAATATAAACATAATACAGAACATATAAGATTATATATTCATAAAAGTATGTACTTTCTGATTTATATCAAGGGTACATTTACGTATTAATGTATATTCTATCTACCTTTTTAATTTTAAAAACTTGTGGGGCTCTTTTTAAATTTTAAGTATGTACGGTAGGTGACAACTTGATGACTTTCATAAAGTACAGATACCCACCTTCCACATCAGTGAAGAGCATCACTGGCCGCCACATAAACCTTTATCCTCAACCTTATCTTTTCCTAGATGGGTACCAGTATGCTGATTTGCATCCCTATAGATAGTCTAGTGTATGGCTTTTGGGTATCTGCTGTTTGGGAAGCAGCATTGTTTCTGTGTCTGCCCAATGAGTACGTATGCTAGTAGTTTATCCTTTTCCTGTTGCTATGGCAGTCTGAAGTAGAAGACACAGATACCATAGTGTATGCATACTGCAGCTGATGTCCGTTTTGGCTTTTGAGCCAGGGACTGCTCTGTGTAATGCTCATTTATGAGGCTTCCGGTGCATGTCTTTTGAGTTGATTTTTGCTGGATAAGTACTGATTCCTGTGGGCTGTATATCCAGAGTTCACCTTTTGTGGATACTGTCGATTTGTTTCTGAAAATAGCCCTCCCATAGATGAATCCCATGGTCATGCTAACACTAAATATTAATGGCTTATTGTTGTTAGATTAGTTTTGGGGTTTTTGTAGTTTTTAAAAAACATTAAATTTAAATGCATGGCAGTATTTTGTCATAAAAATAAATATACTGTAACCTGATATCCTTTAGATGGGCTTTTGCCACCTCTGACACAGCATGGACAGCTAGCACTCCTACCTGTGGGTTCTGTGGTTCATTCTGTGTGTGTTCTAATGTGAGGAAGATTTAATATTGGAGCAAGCTAACAGATCTCATACATAGTTTTTCCTGACAATTTTTTAACTCCCCCCCCCTTTTTTTTAAATCTATGTGGTAACAGCTGGAAATCCATTTGAATAGTTTCAATTGGTTGGCAAAAGATTTTGATGTCATGGAGACAAGGTTTCTCTGTGTAGTCCTGGCTGTCCTGGAACTGACTCGGTAGACCAGGCTGGCCTCAAACTCAGAGATCCGCCTGCCCCTGCCTCCCGAGTGCTGGAATTAAAGGCAGGCACCACCGTTGCCTGGCCATTTTCTTCATTCTTATTTTAAGAGTAGTAGAAAAAAAGATACCATGTGTAGGCGAAAGTTTGTCTGGTCCCACCCGGCTCCCATGGCCGCTTAGACCCAAGTAAACACACAGAGGCTTATATCATTTTTAAACTGTGGCTGGGGCAGGCTTCTCACTAGCTAGCTCTTACATCTTAAATTAACCCATTTTATAAATCTATGTTGCCACGTGTTCCACGTGGCTTTACCTGTGTGCCATTACATGTTGTTCTCTAGATGGCAGAATGGCGTCTGCCCAGCTCTGCTTTCTTTCTCTTTCCCCCTAGTTCGAATGTCCCGCCTAACCTTATTCTGCTCCACCATTAGCCAAACAGCTTTATTTATCAACCATTCAGAGCAACACATTTTCAGAAAGACGTTCCCATTAACCATGATGCCTGAAACTAGATTTTGTTGAAAATATTGCCAAACACAGCTAATTTAATTATCCAAAATAATCAGCGTTCTTTTCTAACTAGCACTCAGCACTAGCTGCTAGCACCTGCATCACATGGACCTTCTACCACTGGGAAACATCTCTGGGAATTACTTGGGAACATTTTCAAAAAGAGAGTCTTGCCTTTGAAAAAGAAAGATGTTAGACTAGTGAGATGGCTCAGTGGGTAAAGATGCTTGATACCAAGCCTGACAACCTGAGTTCAATCCCTGAAACCTATGTGGTAGAAAAGAACTGATTCCCACAAGTTGTCCTCTGACCTTGTGCTCTGGACACACACACACACACACACACACACACACACACACAGGTTAAGAAGAAAAGTAAAAGTTTTTAGTCAGAGAACTTTTCTTCACAGTCTTCATTTTAGCCTGTCCTCTCATGTTCTCAATAGTTGTCTTCTAACAGGAGTTGCTAAGTGTCTGAAAAGCCTTGAGGCCTTGCTTTTAGTTAACATTTGACAATGTCATGGTAGCCTGCCTCCTATTGAGTACCATAGCTTTAAACAGCTGTTGGCACAGTGGTGTTTGGCGGTTCTCCTTTGCCACAGTGAGTTTGTTAACCCTTTAGAGCAGTGATTCTCAACGTTCCTAATGCTGAGACTCTTTAATACAGTTCCTTATGTTGTGGTGACCCCCAACCTTAAATTTCATTGCTACTTCATAACTGGAATTTTGCTGCTGTTATGAATCATAATGTAAATATCTGATAAGCAGCATATTGGGATCATGATCCACAGATTGAGAACCACTGCTTATCATAGCCATAGCCAGATGATCTTTTGGACATGTCTTGGGTTTTGTTTTTTTTTTT